>JAVQJG010148437.1:0-50268 GCA_036024015.1 Craterocephalus amniculus
TTTTTCTTTAATCACTTAAGAACGCAACCATTTTTATGTTCTTGAATAATGTGTGTCTTTCACTTGCCTCACAGATGCAAACTGTTACTTTAATCCCTGGTGATGGAATTGGTCCAGAGATCTCCGTTGCTGTCATGAAGATATTTGAAGCAGCTAAAGTTAGTACTGCATGAGGAGAAGAGAATGAGAAAAATGAAAAAAAGAATATTTCACTGTTGAGACATAAGAACTGCAGGTACAAATCTAAGGTTTCCAATATGATTTATTCGTATGTGTTTAATTTAGGCACCTATTCAGTGGGAAGAGAGAAATGTTACAGCCATTCAAGGACCCGGTGGCAGGTGGATGATTCCTCCAGATGCCAAAGAGTCGATGGACAGGAACAAAATTGGTTTGAAAGGTAATCTGAGTAGTACTTGTTGGATTTAAAATAAGCGGGATGATTTACAAGGAAACTGTTTTTACAGGGACAGTAAATATATATCCACACATTTAATTTCCCTTGGCAAAATGGATGTTCCACCTTATTTTCTCCCACACATACAAAAATTTAGGCAAATAGTTATAGACATGTGGCAGAATCTTGCTAAACTAATACATTAACATTAATAAAATGATTTTTTTACATTATTGCTGGAAAGTGTTTTATTAATAATTGTAAAGGACAGTTTATTCAAATACAGTGCATGGTAAATATTCTTTTCATTATTGTCTTAATAGGTGTAGTTTAAGTAATGACAGGGAATTCTGACTTTCTGAACCCACAGGTCCTTTGAAGACACCAATAGCAGCCGGCCATCCCTCCATGAACCTGCTGCTGAGGAAAACCTTTGACCTTTATGCTAATGTGCGTCCCTGTGTGTCCATTGAGGGCTACCAAACCCCGTACACTGATGTCAACTTGGTTACCATCAGGGAGAACACTGAGGGAGAATATAGTGGGATTGAACATGTGGTAAGACCCCTGAGCAGTTACGTTTCCTTAGTATTAAAGCCTTGTATTGGGAGCCTCTTTATTGTGTTCATTTCACGTTATTTGTTTACTATGATATTTATCTAGTGAGACTAACCATCCATTCTTCTCATTTCAGATTGTGGATGGAGTTGTGCAGAGTATTAAGCTCATTACAGAACAAGCCAGTCAACGGATTGCAGAGTATGCTTTTGAATACGCAAGAAATAATCAGAGGGCAAGTGTTGTTGCCGTCCATAAGGCGAACATAATGTAGGTTGCATTCAATACTAATCACGTTTTAAGTAGTTTGCTTTTGTAATGCTGTTCACTGAAAGTAGGTGGCGGTCCACTGTTGACATCTTTTTTGCAGGCGGATGTCAGATGGACTTTTCCTACGAAAATGCAGAGAGGCTGCTGAAAAGCACAAAGACGTGAAATTCACTGAGATGTACTTGGATACGGTGTGCCTTAATGTAAGTTCCATGAACTGTTCTTGGAAATTAGATGAATTTTGGTGCAAGTTTTAAAATTCTGAGTTTATGTGCATTATCACACCTGTAAGTTATAACATCATCTATTCATGCTCACAGATGGTGCAGGATCCCACACAGTTTGATGTTCTGGTCATGCCCAACTTGTATGGAGACATCTTAAGGTAAGTAATCCTCACCAGGAAATAGTCTATATTGTGATATTATTAAGATGAACAATGGGTTCATTTAGATTTTAAAAAGCACGTAGAACAGTGTTAAGACCATAAGACCAGGATGAGATGAGGGAATTAAGGTAGAAATATGTTGCTTATCCAGAACTCAAGCCTTATGGTAGCTACAGCCATTTTTAACTGACCTATTAAAAATGTGAAAAGGAAAAGCAGTTATGATATATGTATATATATGTATATAAATTACTCAGCAATCACACCAGAAATAAATCTATAAGTGAGTCATGTGTTTTACTTTTACAGTGATCTCTGTGCTGGGTTGATTGGAGGTCTGGGAGTGACCCCTAGTGGAAACATTGGTGCAAACGGTGTTGCCATATTTGAGTCGGTACGTTGTTTTTACCTCAATTGTCAAATTCAGTTTTTATCCCAGATTTCAAAAGACACACTAAATGCAAGTTACTCAAACTAAGTAATGGATGATGATTCATTTTGTGCTGGCAGGTACATGGAACCGCCCCGGATATAGCAGGAAAAGACATGGCCAACCCCACCGCCTTGCTCCTCAGTGCGGTGATGATGCTGCGGCACATGGGCCTGCATGGCTACGCCAAGAACATCGAAGCTGCTTGTTTTGATACAATCCGTGACAAAAAGGTAAACTCCTTTTTTACAGAAATGCAGTCTTGGATGAAATTTTCCTGTAATACATTGTGTTTATTCTTGTTTTTCAAGGTTCTTACCAAAGACCTGGGCGGAAACTCCAAGTGCTCCGAATTTACAGATGCCATATGTCAAAGGGTACGGGACATGGAGTGAAAGGAGTTAGTGAGACTAATAGGTACTTGATGGGGTTTTAGTTGGAAAGAGTGTACTGTATCAAATTTCTAACAAAACATGCGTTCAGAACTCAGGACTTTACGATCCTGAATGTTTTAGTTCATTTTCTGCACATTCCAAGCGGTCTTAAAACATTTCAATCACAGTCTCTGTGTATATGATGCGCATAAACATTTCAACACTCTTAAAATCTTCAAGCCACAGTCAAAATTATGCATTTGAACTTAAATTTGTTTGACACTGTAACATTTGAAGCACACTCTAGGTGATTGCTTAGGAAACAATCATTTGACAATTTAGCAAAAATGCTCATTCGTGTTTGTGAATATGCTTCAGGTTTGTGAGCTTAAAGAACATTGCTTTAAACATGATCAGGCTTCCATAACACAAGGTCTGAGATTTTGCACTTAGTCTTTTTTTTTTGCAAATATCATGAATGCCATCAGAAATGCCAGAAGTTTAACTGTTTTTATTTTTAGCTTTATGCAAGATTTCTGTGAGTATAATAGCATGTCTCGGCTGCTATTATTTATTGTCAGATTTAAATCTCTAGATAAATGTGTTTTATCCAAAATTACTTTAAACATATACTGAGTATCACCAGATGTGCAAACAAAATATCAAATAATATATGATAGCAGTAGAATTCTTAAAAATTCATGAATCTACTTCTGGGAACAGACAACTGTGTTAAATACAATTACTTCAGTATATGGGGGGGAAAACACTGGAATGGGGAAACTTTCTCAAGTCCCTGCTACGTATTAAATAAAGTGGTTTGAAAAAATAAACTTGTTCTGTAATATTATTCACTGCAAAAAGATGAGCATTTACTGTAATTAAATTCATATTAAAGAGTGAGGTGTGATTTCAGTAGGGTAGAAAATCATTTCCTCAGGAGCATGACCCCTCTCTGTAAAGGCTGTCTATAACCTGGTGGTACATCTTCAAGACAACAGGACGACGAAGCTTCATCGTGGGACCTGGAAAATAAAATGGACAAGTCAACTTGACACGTTACCATGTTATATAATGTTAATGCTTAAATTAAGACATTAAGTCAACACCAGCTGATAGATGTTGTGCTTTACTTACTTACCCAGTTCCCCTCCTGAAACTGAAAAGTCCTTCCCCAAAATAGTCCACTTTTGAATACGCTGGGCATTAGAGATGGCCACAGAGTTGACTCTATCAATTCCCTCTTGAATTGCGTGGTACACCTCTTTGTCTCGTCCTCCGATTATGTCCGACACTTTGCATGCTTGGCTGCCTTGCTGTCTGCAAAACTCCACAGCCTCCATGCTCAGCTCCTCCGTTGGCTCCATGGTTTCTGCATCACTGCAACACTGAAACGCAGAGTTTCATCCCCCAAAATCACAACTGCAGCAGAGGTAAAAAAATATTAAAGTTTGTCTCATATTTTATACTTAGCGACATGGAATAAAAATAAAATCTAAAGAAAACTGTTTAAATCAGTACATTCCTGATGAACTAATGGCGCATTACCTTTAAAGTTAACAGCATGGACAAGAACTTCCTCTTATCTCCAATAAGCATGGCGTTGCTGATGATAGGAAGCTCCTTTTTTATAGCTTCCTCTATCGGAACAGGAGCAACATTTTCCCCTCCAGCCGTGATAATCAACTCTAAGTGGAAAGAGAGGGCACGCTGACATTTCAGCTGTTTATGAAACAAGGACAGAGGAAGGTACATCTTGTTTCCCTGAATAACTCGTAACCTACTCTGATATGGCAATGGACTTTCTACAGTGTAAGCTAATACACAGTTTTCTGATAGTGACCATGTTTGTGTTACCTTTTATCCTTCCTGTGATGTATAAAAAGCCCTCGTCATCAATTTTCCCCAAGTCCCCAGAATGCAGCCATCCATCTTCACCCAAAGCTTCCCTTGTTTTGTCCTCCATGTTTAGGAAACCCATGCAAATGTTGCGTCCCCAAAAGCAAATTTCACCAATCCCCTCAGAATCTACATTGTCAAGCTTGTATTGACAGCCAGGCACCACTTTACCGCAGCTAAAGGAAAAAGAATATTCTGTTGTTTGGCACTCAAAACAATTTCAATTCAAAATATAAGCTCACAAACAGGAAAGATTTTAATATCTTTGAGGTTTTACCTGGGTAGTTTGTAAGCTTTAGGGCCCGACATGAAGTGTGGTCCTGTACTTTCGCTCATGCCGTAGGCCTCATACAGGCAAATGTTCAGGCTGAGGAAAAACTGCACAGTTTCCCTTCCGATAGGTGCCGCTCCAGAGAAAAGCTTCTCACAGGAAGACAGGCCCAGCTCTGCACGAAGCTTCTGCAGCACCAGACTGTCAGCCAGCGAGAGGAGGAAGGGTTTCTCATCATCTCTTTGAAAAGTAAGAGGATAAAAAAAACTAATTAAACTATGTACTGGCATACATTTCACGCCAATAAAAGCATGAATACCATGGCAGTTATTTGCCTTCAAATTACATTTAATTTGCAACACATTTAAGATGAACAGTTCACAAAATCCAAACTTATTGTGTACCTACTTCAGCATACACCTCTGATGGGCTTCCAGGCTGACTGACATTGCCCATGACACCACTTTCCTTTTAACATATCCACACTGACTAATTCCCAACTTTATCTTCTCCATCATTTTCTCCCAGACCCGTGGAACGCCCATGTGGGATGTGGGACAAACTTCACGTAAAGTAGTTACAAGGCTGCCCTGTTAAAAAATAATAAGAATGATTAATGATGTGGCTGCATATAGATGTATACATTTTGCTCTTCATCATTCAACTGTTCTTCACAGAATATGTTTTTAATTAAATCTGTTTGGATTGTTCAACAATTTGCCACAATTGCTGAGTGTAAGTTGACTGATTTTTTTTTTTTTTTTTTTTTTACCTTTAAAGCATCTGGCTGTGCAAAGTAAACCAGCTCCCCACACTGGATGCCCGTCCACAGATCATAGATCTGAGCAGCGATGTGGCATAGAGGCAGATAGCTCACAAGTGACTCCTGTTTAGTCTCCGCCGGCTGCATGTCTCCAACCCTGCTGGCACGGTTGGCCGTCCAAGTGATCTGCATAGTCGTTGCAGACCAACACAGAATATTAAGCAACAATGTCTTACTGAATTTAGACGTTTCTAAACAAATTTGACACTTACATTATCATGACTGAGCATGACCCCTTTTGGCTTGCCTGTGGTGCCAGATGTGTAGATGAGGACACAGCATTGGTTTGCTCTCTGGCTGCTGATGATATCATCCAGGTGTTCGTCAGAAATATCCTGACCCAGCTCCAAAAACGCCTCCCACTATCCAAAAAACAACAGTATGGCCTTTTAAAGACAACATCAGTTGACACTTTGGTGCCGTATACTGTTTTATGTGGCCTTTGAAAAACTTACAGAGTGGAGATTCGAGACGTTTTGTTGTAGCTCCCCACTGTACTGGACCATGGCTTTCAAATGGGGTAGTTTATGCCGTACCTGTAAAAGCAAGATTTAGAATTTTGACACTGGTTCATTTTTAGATGAGTAAACACCTGCATATAGTTGGCCTTTATTTACATCAATTTAACCTTACCTGCAATATCTTATCCAATTGCTTTTGGTTCTCCACCAC
This sequence comes from Craterocephalus amniculus, assembly GCA_036024015.1. Classification (NCBI taxonomy): domain Eukaryota; kingdom Metazoa; phylum Chordata; class Actinopteri; order Atheriniformes; family Atherinidae; genus Craterocephalus; species Craterocephalus amniculus. The sequence continues at coordinate 6,083 of JAVQJG010148437.1, forward strand.
AATAATATTAGCTTGAGAGTCACTGGCGACATAGTGACAAGCTTCAGGTGAGTTTGTGGCATAAATTCCTGTCATTATTCCTCTGTAAGGAAGAACAAGTTGTTAAAATAGGATTAGAGAGTGTTAACAGTTACTGAAAGACCCCCATCAGTGCGTAACTTCTGTCTGGTTGTTGGTACAGTTGTATGTGTAAGTCTTACCCTGCTAAGATGGCACCAACTGCTGAGAAAAACCATTCAGCCGAATTGAATCCTAGGATTGCCACTCCGTGGAATCTCTCTAAACCAAGCTGCACAAAAAAAAAATACTCACAGTGTCATTTAGCATTCTTTTTTGGGGGATGGTGAGGGGTGGAAGGGCATTTACCTTTATAAAACTCTTGGCTGCTCTCCTGCAGAATTGATAATACTCCAAGAACGTTATCTTCTCCCATTTGTTGTTCTTCTTGCTGGCGAGTGCGTGCAGGTTTCTGTATTTTTCGATGGAGCTTCTGAACATCTGGTGAACTGTGACAGGTTCCTCTGGACATCCCTCGTCAATCCTAAGCTTCACGGATTTTCTAATGTCACTGGTCCAAAGGGATTCAGCGGGAGCAAGATATGTGCTGGCAAACTCTTCGGCTTCCTTCTTTCCTACACAAGGACAGAAATATATCGAATACTCAAAACAAACATGGACTTTTCAACCTGTTTGCTGTTTAGATCTCTTTCAGCAGCCCCATGATTTCACAACTCACCAACAGAGGTAAATGCTTCACTGCTTGTCAGCAACTGTGCCATAGACTCCTGAGCTGAGGACACCACACTGAAACATACGGCAAAAACAGCTTGTGTATACTCTGGCTCAAATTCTGGTTAAGGTTTGGCTCGCTGTTTTCATTTCATCACATGGTTCTAATTTTCAGCTGCATTGTCCACACAGCACAATGTCAGGCTTTCGGCACAGCTAAACCCCCTTTGCTTTGTTCGATGGAGTATATTCAATGAAAGCAAAGAGACAGTTCACTCCAGCTCATTACAAAATACCATAAACTCACTGAATTGCACTTTAAACATCAATTTTTTCCTCAATATTCATAATGTGATTTTGTAGAGTTACTTAACAGCAGATGGGTGGGAAAGTTCATTCAACACGTTGGGCAAAAGTGGTGGTACACTGCAAAATTCAGACTAATAATTATTAACAAGATACTTGTGTATTGAGATGAACTTTAAGACTAAATGGTGAATTTGACTTGATGTAAAAAAAAAAAAACCCAAAAAGCAACAAATTACTGATATTTGTTACTCATTCTGTAAGTGCTTGCTTAGAAAAAGTTCATTTTGAGTTTCTTACCTGTCCTCAAGTATGTCAATAAACTTCTTTTCTCCCAGGAAAGGTTGTTCTGCAAAAAAATCACCTGTTAGCAGTTCAACGTGCCTCATGAAGTCTTTAGTGACTGAAACCTGGAGGACTATGTCCTACTGCATTGGATTGCTCTGCTCACACTGGCCCATGTCGTGAATTTAAATTAGCTCAGCCTTTTCATGTGTAAAGCAGTCTTATATTCTTGTCCTAATCACACACAGAGTGGCAAATAAATAAATGAATATATACGTGAATCTATCTCACTTTGAATTTTGATGAAGCCATGCTTTGTTCTATAAATGTGTGGAACACAGGAGCACACCAGGAAGATGACCCCTGGGGATGAACTGTGAAGTAAGAGAGAGAATGAACTATCACAGACAACAAAAGGTCCCACACAGCATGTAAAAAAGGGACTGATACTGAGAAGTAGGGCTACAGAATATCATTACCAAGTAGTGTAAATACTGAGTGCTTACAAATAATGGGATAAGATCCAGACTTAAACCAGTCAAATGGTTATGGCTAACCCACTGGAGATTGTCAAAGAGAGGTCAAAAAGTATGCAAAGGAGACCGTATGTTAAATGTTGGAAAACCAAAACCAAGCACAGCAACCTCACAAAGAAGGAAAACAAAAAGGTTAAAAAAAGCAAAGGTAAAAAAAAGGAAAAAAAGAAAGAAAAAGTTGGATCTGATGTGGGTGTTGAAAGCAACAGTGGTGGTAATCAGAGCATTGACGTCTGTGATCCTTAGGAGAGTAGCTCCTTCCGTATCAAATAGCATCTAAGATTACTATGCAGATGGGCGCAGTTCTAGAACAAGATGCAGCCACTTTCAAACTTCTGGCACAGAAAAGACCTGCTTTAAAGGGAATAAACTACCTGCAATGAGCTGATTTACAAAAGCTTTCCTTAAGATACACATATATGTGATATGTTTTGGATTAAACAGGCTAAGAAGTCCCTTACATTGAATGACATTGTTCTTAGATAAGTCACAATAAAATATTTCTTGTTGAGCAGCAAGGAGTCCTCTTATCTGTTATTATTTTGATCAGACTATTAATTCTACTGGTTTAGGGACGTGTTTACACATAAATGTGAGCTATATTAAAAAACAGTGTAGCAAAGAAAGCCCTTAACCTACTCTCTTCTGTCACAAAGTGTGTTTGCAATTAATATTTTTTCACAGAATAATAAGAAAACTTTGCCCACTCTGCTAGTATATGCGCTCATTATGTAATAGCATGAGCCTTCCTTTCACCCACTGCCCTTTAAATCAAAGTAATACAATCTCTGGAAATTAGGTCAAGATATTTAGGAAGGTGATATTGCAGAAGCGACAGCCCCTCCTCCCTCGTGCTCCAGTTCTTTCTAGACTCTCTGCCGCGCGCCCCTGTCAACGACATATCCGGTCTGTCTTCAGAGCGCTCGAGAAAGTTCTGCAGAGCGCGAGCCTATAAGGCCGAGCCGTCTCCCTCCCGACGCCTAAAGAGAAAGCAGCAGCCTGGCGGACAGAGAACCTAACGCACTTGACTAGTAAGTTTTCTTTATGAAAGCTTAAACGACTATTTAATTAAACAGCTTCAAAATGCAGACGGAGTCATTCAGTCTTTTACACTGGCGGACTATTATTTTGTTATATTACGTCAAGCGCACGTGCTACCGGTTTTATAAAGTCATCCATCGAAGACGTTTGGTAAATTACTGATTTTAAGACAATACTGAGCGATATTACCAAATGTATTTTGGGCGATTCAAACGAGTGTTAAAGCTAATGTGAACGTTATCACAGTTCTGTGTGCTAACGTTAATGCTTTGTTGTTGTTGTTGTTTTTTAACTTCTCTATCGCTAACTGTAGTAAAGAATTGGGGAAATATATTTCCTATCCTCATTTCCCCCCCAAACTATGTTTAATTTGTATTACTTTTTTTAAAAGGTTATTCACCATGGTTCACGAAACCGGTTACTACGATCTCTTGGGTGTCAGCCCCAATGCCTCACAGGAGGAGCTGAAGAAAGCCTACAGAAAACTCGCACTGAAATATCATCCTGACAAGAACCCCAATGAAGGAGAAAGGGTAAGGGCAGTGAAATGAGCTTTTACGGTGTCATTGCAGTCGCAGAGGACCGCTGGAAATGCCCCGTCTAATTTTGAAACCTCACGCCCCGTTCAGAGGACACCAGGAACTTTCTAGAAGCATCCAGTAGGCAGCCTTTATGTCGACGCTGGTAAAGATTAGCGATTACACTGAACTGAAATTCCCTAATCACAGTATAAACAGGCAACTACGCTCATATTTAGCTTAAGGCTGGAATTTAGAGAAGTTCTTTCAATACATTTATAGATTTCCTCTATTTAAAAATCAACTACACTAATATATTATGATCATTTATAACCAGTCAGCCATACAGAGGAGAATGGTGGACTTAAAGTCTAACCCTAGCTTTGTTTTTAAGTGACTCAGTGGTTCTTATTTTATTTGAACAGTTCAAGCTCATCTCTCAAGCATATGAAGTGCTATCCGATCCAAAAAAGAGGGACCTGTATGACCAAGGAGGGGAACAAGCCATCAAAGAAGGAGGCATGGGTGGAGGAACGTCTCCAATGGACATGTTCAACATGTTCTTCGGAGGTGGTGGGCGGATGCAGAGAGAGAGAAAAGGTCAGATATATTTTCAAAGTTGGACAACTTCTGCTCAATGCTGTTGAGAATAATAATAGTTAGAAATTTTAGCCTGATATCAGTCTGTGATATTAAGCATTTATTTTTCCCCTGTAGGAAAGAATGTTGTCCACCAGCTCGGTGTTTCACTTGAGGAGATGTACAATGGGTCTAAGAGGAAGCTTGGCCTTCAGAAGAATGTCATTTGTGAGAATTGTGATGGTAAGTGATGAGGATATTTTTTGAAAGGCAATATATGCCATTAATATTGGAGCATGGTGTGTGTATATAGTGTATTACAGTATAGAAAATGAACTTTTCCTCATTTTTGTTTGTTTCAATCTCAGGTTATGGTGGTAAAAAGGGCACCTTGGAAAAGTGCTCCAACTGCAAAGGAAGAGGGGTTCAGGTTAAGGTGCAGCAGATTGGGCCCGGCATGATTCAGCAGATCCAAAGCATGTGTCCAGACTGCCAGGGGCAAGGCGAGAAGTTTAACTCCAAGGACCGCTGCAAGAACTGCAATGGACACAAAGTAGAACGCAAGAAGAAAATTCTTGAAGTTCACATTGACAGAGGTAAGCTCCCTTCAGCATACAAGATGCATGTTTTCCTGCAAGCACAATGATTGTTAAGGGACCAAAACCGAAAATAACTTTGTTCTTTAGGTATGAAAGACGGTCAGAAAATCACATTCCATGGAGAGGGTGACCAAGAACCTGGATTGGAGCCTGGAGATGTTATCATTGTCCTGGATCAGAAGGACCACCCAGTGTTCAAGAGACAAGAAGATAACTTAATTATGAAGATGAACATCAAACTTGTGGAGGCCCTGTGTGGTTTCAAGAAGACCATTGAAACATTAGATAACAGAACGCTCATCATTAGTACACAGCCAGGTACAGAAATTGTTTTAGCTGCTCAGAAATGGTCAAACAGGTTTTTCTTCTCTGCTAGTATTTGCACATTTACTAATTTTTACAATTCTTTTCATCAGGGGAAGTAATTAAACACAATGATATCAAATGTATTCAGAATGAGGGCATGCCACTATACAGGGATCCCTATGATAGAGGACTGCTCATCATTCAATTTGAGGTAAGACACTTAACACAGATCCTGTCTGCAGTTACATGACTATAAAGGCAAATCTCTCAGGCACATGTGAAACAACCGGCTAAACATAATGTGTCTTTTAGGTGGAGTTCCCAGAAAAACACTGGCTCCCGGAGCATCTCATGTTCCAACTAGAAAGACTCCTCCCTCCCAAACAAGATGTGATGATCACTGAGGACATGGAGGAGGTGGACCTCTGCGAGGTTGATCTGCAGTCACAACAGAAAAGCTACAGCAGGGAGGCATACGAAGAAGACGATGAGGGTCCCAGAAGCGGAGTGCAATGTCAAACACAGTGATTGTGGTTCTTTGTAAAGGACCAGTTCTTTGTAAAGCATGTGGGATTTTTGTTCATGTTTTGGAATATTTTGTTTTGTAAGAAGGAGGGTTTGGCCCATGCCTTTTTAGTCCCTACTTCATAACTGTAATGTTGAAATTGTGGCATTAAGCATACAGCAATTGCCAATGTTTTTTTTTCCTGTTTTTTTTCTGTTGAAGGTGGGACTATGCAAACATGCACATAGTGTCCTAATGTCTAATCTTTCTTGTATTCTCTATTTAAGATCCATGCCATTTCTTTATGTCTTTATGAAAATAATTTAACTGTTCTTTTTTATTCAGAAGCTGAAAGGACTACTTGTATGCTTTCTGTGAAGGTAATGTCAACGAAAACACATTTGGGTCATTTGTCAATAAAAGTCAGAGTGCTTCATCTTTTTAAGCAATTTTCTTTATTGACTTGGTGGCACTTTTATATGTTTAATAGTTTATGGATTTTACATAAAAGCTTTGTAATAAAAGAAGCAGTTGATGCCTTAATTTATGAAAAAAACTTTAGAGGTAAAATTCCTATTTGATATTGCTTCCTCTAGATTGGGAACAACCTCTGAATCAAAATACAAGTACAGGGAAAAGTATGGATACATTTTACTACAGTAATGACACAATGTTTGAAGGCACTACTGTCAGTGTAGCTTTTCATCCATTAAATTGCCAGAACATTGCTGAACATCTTCCCCAAGCACCAATAACTGCATAACTGAACAGTAGTGATATTATTGGAAACTTTAAAGACACAATATCGAATATCAATATAGGTGCTGTGTGAATGGGTATGTATGGGTGAATGACATATGTCATGTAAAAGCGCTTTGAGTGGTCATTTGATTAGAAAAATGCTCTACAAGTACAGTCCATTTTACCAATATCAAACAGTCTTTAGAACTGGATCTTGTATTTATTTGTATATTAAATGACTGGAGGTTATAGAGGTTGTTAACAATGACGTCATTAAGCTTTACCAGACTATTTAGGAACATAGGGAGCTAACAAGCTGTGCTTTTCCTCACTTAAATGGACAAACCTATTTAGCTGCAGTAGAGGACACTAAAGAAAATGACACCTTTGGTGAATGATAAAATCATAAATACTGAACCTCAAAGAGTAAGAAAAGGGTAAGAGCATTTTTCCCAACACAAAATTATTCCACAGCAGGTTTTTTAACACTTAACCAATCCATTTCACCAATTAGCCATAGCCCTGTCAGACAGGCTGTGTAAACTGTGAATGAATGACTGCTTTTCTTGAAAATGTTAGGATGAAATAGATCAAATAATGAGGAAAGGAAGATGGCATCTCTATGTGCTGCTGCTGCAACTAACAACACCATTAAAAGTCCTCTTTTGCCTTTAAACTACACATCCCATGATGCAAAGCAAAATATTACGTCACCAGTCTCCGGCACCGGGTCTGCTGCTGTGCTGCCTGTCTATCCGAGCCGCCGACAGCTGAGGACTTCTAGCCCGGAGATCCCAGCCGGTTTCCGATATCGAAACATTTGCGGCCACAGTTATTTTAAATGGCGAAAACGTACGATTACCTCTTCAAACTGTTGCTCATTGGAGACAGCGGAGTTGGCAAGACATGTCTGCTATTCAGATTCAGCGAGGACTCCTTCAATACCACCTTCATATCCACAATAGGTGAGTACCCTGCTCACGCCCCAAAGAAAAATATACAAATATATAATTCAGCGTTTAAATTAATTGTTTATACGTATAATATCTATCTGCAGAGTCTATGATATGGCCATTTACCATTATTTTCATTATTATTTATGATGTGTATCATGCATACCCCTATTTCTAAAACGGTTGCAACTGCATAAGAACAAGACAATGGGATATGATAACATTTTTGTTCCTCTTTTTATTGCTATCCATTAGCCAGGTTAAATACTGAATAAGAAAAATAAAAACACAACATTTAGGCCTTGACCTTAAACAGCCATAACCTACTGCTCTATATTGTGCATATCAATACCACTATAATATTCTTTTAATCTCCAAACCCCTTGAAGTTCTCTGAATTACCTTTTAGTTTTGCTGTGGTCTCACATTCTGTCCTGCTGCATAGTTCATGCTACAGTAGTTTCCTAAAGAAGAAATATGTGGTTTCCTGTGTGTCTCAGTTTCATCTCTGATGATGTCATGTCACTGATCAATGCAGTAAGCTTGAGCTTACGCTGCTCTGTCTGGGCTTGTCTTTTAAAATGCAGGGATAGACTTCAAGATCCGAACAATAGAGCTGGACGGGAAGAGAGTCAAACTCCAAATTTGGTAAGTGTATTTTCAGTGGGTGTCCCCCTTTTAAAAAGGAAATTTGCACTTTGAATGAGAAGCTTCCTTCCGGACCATATCTATATGATTAATGTATACAGGGACACTGCAGGGCAGGAGAGGTTTCGCACCATCACCACAGCTTACTACAGAGGAGCCATGGTAAGTCCCACCATTTCCAACCTGCCCCTATCTTCCTTTCTCTTTCTGCTCAGGGCTGAGTAATTGTTGCTTTGTTTTTCTTGATTTTACAGGGCATTATGCTTGTATATGACATCTGCAACGAGAAATCCTTTGACAACATCAAGAACTGGATCAGGAATATTGAAGAGGTGAGCTCCGGATTTATATAACTAGCATTAAAAGTGTCTCTCTTTAGAATGAAAGTGTAATCAGCAGAATTGCTGCTTGACTTTGTTGTCGAGTTTCATACATTTAACAGTTTTTTCTAATGAGCCTTTTCCGTTCACTCAGCATGCCTCGTCGGATGTGGAGAAGATGATCCTTGGTAACAAATGTGACATGACTGACAGAAGACAGGTGTCTAAAGACAGAGGTGAAAAAGTGAGTCTCTGCAGCCTGTCACTACTACAAACCTTTCTAAGGAAAATTTTAAATGCAATTCTCTATTGCTGCATGTAACAATAACATTTTATTTATTCCCCCTTTAGCTGGCCATTGATTATGGAGTTAAGTTCTTGGAGACAAGCGCCAAGTCTAGCTTAAATGTAGAAGAGGTAAACTGAATGCTAGAGCCCTGAACATATGCAGAATTCCTTATTTAGATGATATGTGTAAAACCTTTTGCCTTTTTGTTTCTCAAGGCTTTTTATACTATGGGAAGAGACATATTACATAATCTGAGCTCAAAAACGGTAAGTTGTGGAAAACATCTTAAAACATGTTACAATTTCCTGGACTAAGGCTGAATTTATTACACAATCTCACTCTTTTAAATTTTTCCTCTGCAGACTGACGGCAATGGAGGAGCGGGGAAACCGGTCAAGATCACAGATAAAAAGTCAAAGAGGATCAAATTCTTCAAGTGTTCGCTCCTTTAAACCACGTGGCCCCGGAGTTCATGTTTCCAGCGTTGCCATGCTGTTTGGGTGGGTTCCTGCCTCTCCAGCTTTCTAACAAGTAGCAGCATCAGAGGGGCTTACTGCCAGCTGAGGTCACTAGTTCATGGGTGGTTGAGTCCGTGATCCGATGATCAGAAGAGGATCAATGAGGACTAAGGCTCTGATACTTTCTATCTGCTCATGCAAAATACTTGTGCACATTTATCAGCACTGGTTTGTAGCTTGTGCCCTGCGGTGCCTTCTTACAGCGGGGAATAATTCTGGATCCCATGAAAATATCTTAGTTGCACATTGTTGTCTTATAAAGGGGAAGGAGAAAAAAAAGAAAGATTCTTTCATATATTGTAGCATCATTTTATACACACTGTTGTCATGTTTCTTATGATGATGCTGTGAGATAGGCATAGTTGATTGTATTTGTGTGAATTAATGTATGTTATTAAGCTTTTGGCCTTCAGTTGTACTCGTATCTTAATTGCCTCAGAGGAGCCGCAGTAATGTGACAGAAAAGACGAAAATATGCATGAATGCTCACTTTTGTATTCTTTTATTTATTCGCTTATTTCTTACATGGAACTTGTACAGGTTTATGTTTAAAATGAAACCATGGAAGGAGTGTTTATGTCCAGGACGTTGTACTTAATGCATTCTGTAATACAGTTGTCAGTATTTGCATGGGAGCTATCGAAAGAACCCCGGAAAGGGTTATTACTAAGCACATGGTATCATTTACAGACAGTATTTAAATGAGAATATATGGAATCTTCATATTGTTGCAGTTCATGTTGTGTATGTATGTGTTTCTTATTTTCTCCTGAAGCAGTAGACATCCACAAGCTTCCCCGTCCAACATGAAAACAGAAAAGCGGGAAAGCTGTGACAGGATTGTCTCTGTAAGCTCTTGTATATTTCACATATGGAAAGTTGCAAAAGTAAAAGTGGATTTTTTTAAGTGAGAGTTGATTTGGACTAAACACGAATTAACGGCTTACATTGACAACGTTGAAGCGTGTCTGCTATCCTTTTATTGTCATTTTGTGACAGTTTCAGTCTAATATGAAAAACATTAGTTTGCTTCTCAGTCTTGCTGTTATCTTTCTGTTCTTCTATCACTTCTTTCTTCATGCATTTTTTTGTTCTTGCTTTTCTCAACGACTCTCATTTCTGTTCCTGAGCATCATCTTCCGTCTTCCCTGCCTCCATCTTCTTCTCTCTCTCTTCCTCTTGCCCAGCGGCTAAAGCCCTGCTGGCTGAAGCCCTGGTAGCTGAAGCTCTGCTGGCTTCAGCGATGTTTTTCTCACTGCTGGCTCTCTGCTCCCTCACGACGACGACAGGCTTCGCCTTCTTGTCGCCAGTGTTACAGCTCTGCGACCTGTGAGATCGTGTATTTCTCTCATCAGCTACAGTCAGATACTCTGTTTTGTCGGAGAGGTATCTCTTGGCCTTCGTCTTCTTTTGTTCTTCGTCTGGTTCCGGTTTTAACAGCAAACCTTTCCTCTCTGAAGGAGTTGCATCAGTCTGACTCAGGACTTCATGCTCTGCAGGTTCTGCAGCAGTTTGAAACTGCTGGGCGAGGGCTCTGACCGACGATACTTTAGGCATGTGACCCATAGCACTGGGATGGACCTGATACTCAACAATTTCCGGCCACTGGTGTGAACCTTTAGCGAGCACGTCGTCACCTGCGTCTGCTGGGTTGTACACGATGCTGCTCATAGCCCTCTTCTTCGTGATGGGAGACGTCTGACTTTGACCTTCAGCAGGAAGATACCGCAGAGATTTTGCCCTCCTTGGAGAGGACGAGGTTCCCGTCAGTAGTTTGACACTCTCGGTGGGCTCGGCAGGTTGCTCTGGTTCATCAGGAGGGTTGACAGTGATGGTGCTCATGGCCCTTCTTTTTGTCAGAGGAGAAGTGGGTTGGTCTTCAGCTGGATAGAGTTTCAAAGATTTAGTCCTTTTTGGAAGTGATACAGGTTTAAGCCGGTTTTTATCAATGAGTCTGTCTAACACTGTTGTGCTGCCTTGCCTCATATCGCTCATGGCCTCCTGACTTGACGCCTCAGAGATGGGCTTTTGCTCACATGGAGATATAAGTATGTCCACACATGAACCAGGTCGGGATCTCACCAAACCACCGACCTCTAAGGTCTGACCGCCTTCCTTGGTGTTGAGAGCGCAAGTACTTGAGGCTTGGTGCAGACTCCGTTCCCTCTCCAGGCCCCCCTTCTCGTCCGCTTCCTTCTGCTTGGATGCAAACTCCTCCATGTCCATGTGGAAGCGGTAAAGACTGTAACCGTCAGCGCTGTTGATACTGCCCTGGCGAAGGAGAGAGGAGGGATCACACACCGACGAGTTTCGTGAAAAGGTTCTGGTCAGCTCTAATCTGTCCACCCCGGCAAGTTTTTCCAGAGCGACCGCCATACGTCCGTGGATCTCTTCTAGTTGGGCCAGACGCAAATCCACTGTCTGCAGGGACGCCTTCATGGTGTTCTCTCGCTCATTTACCTCTTCCAGACGCATTGACATGTTTTCAACTCTGCCAAGATCATAAGGAACAGAAGTTTTAAAAAGCTTAAAATATTAAAACTTTGTGTTAGGTAGCCATTTACCTCTCTGAAGTAACCTTGATGCGTTCATCACTTGAAGACTGCTGCTCATCCTCTTTTTCACGGAAATACTCCTCCACACATTGTTCTTCAAACTCGTACAGACATTTTAGCTCCTCTGGATTCAGCCGGAGCTCTGAGGGGAAACAATATAAACACAAACAACTCAGTGGGAAGCTAAAGGTAAGTGGAATTGCAGTGCTGGTTAACCAGCGTTGGGGTCATCCTGGACATGTCACTGTTAAAGAGAAGATCTGCAAAAGAGACATGGAACTGCTGGCTTCTTGCATCAGACCTCAACAAGCCTCTCACTGAACATCATTCCTTCCAGCAGCCTGAAGAACGAGAGCACTACAGTATTGAATTTCCCTCTGGGATCAATAAAGTATTTTTTCATTTCATTTCAATATGATGTTACTCTGCTGGTTAAGTTCATGCTTAAAACACAATTAACTTTATATTACAGTATCTTCTAGTACTAAAACATGACAATAGAGCTGCTTCACAGTTCTTGATGTTTGAATAAATAGAGAGGACTAACTGAGGCCCCGGTCCTTCTCATCCAATTCCCCCTCCTGTCTCTTCCTCGCACAGCGGCGGAACAGCCTGTTGAAGAGGATATAGAGGTGGCTGAGGATGATGAGGGGTGGAGGCAGAATCGGGCGATCATGAAAAGTCATGATCAGCTGGTATCTTTGAAACTTCCACACTTGATTGGAGATGGACTTGACCTCGAAGAAGGTGTTGCTGTGGGAGAGAATGTGCAAAGCGAGGAGTAAAAACTGAGCCGGCAGATTTTCTTGCACAATGATCGATCAGGTAGACAAGGAGACTTTTGTTTACTTGAACACTGCAATGAGCAAGTTGACCAGAAGGATGTTTGCCACGAGGAGATAGCAGGCCATAATCGCAGGTGTGAGCCAGGCACCAGGGATGCATGGAGGAAGTTTCTTCCCATCCTCATCATATAGATGTTCACCACATGGAGCTGCAGGGAAAGGAGGTCATAATTTAACATTGCCTTAAAAGAGATTAGAACAATTTCTTAGACTTTCATCCTGGTCTTGGAAAGACTACTTACGGTTGATTTCCATTGCATAGACTTGTAAAGTTTCCAGTTAAGTGCAGGCCCACAGAAACACAGAGGAAGTGTTAATTTTGATAAAAGGTAAAGTTGTTGTTTTTAGGTATTTCTGTCAAGGTGAAGCCTGTATTGAAAAACATTTGATAAGTGGGCCTCCAGCTTATTGGCCATGATTTTATTTAATTTATTTTTTGCTTAGATTAAAAAGTGGAGGAGTTGTTAGACTGAGGAAGCCAAACAATACTTTTCCAGTAAAATTTAAATTCTACATCAGGAAGAAATTGAAACTTCACAAACAAAAAGGCAGCTGTTTAAAATCCAGAATGAAAGTATTGATAAGCAAATCCTATAAGACATTTATATTAAATTCAAATTACCCAAATAAAAAATGTTTTCTGTCTTTGCAATGTTGGATGCTAGTTGTGTTTTAAAGGAGTTAATATAGGGGCATTTATATTGTTGTTGAATAGTAGAGTTTTAACTTTTATTTGTAGATGCAACAAAGAACTGCTTTCACAATAGCTGTCAAAAATACATGGCCTTCAGTCCGGAAATATTCCTGTTATCGTTTTCTGCCTTTTCTGCATCCTGTGAGTGCATAGATGCTTCTAATCCGTTGTTACCCTCATGCCATTTTAAGATGTTTGGCTGGTGGGAATTTCAAAACTTGCATATTTTAAAACAGTATTTTGACTATATGTTGTACAATTGATTTGCACATCACTGCATGCTGGTTTGCCATCGATTTTAACTGACATTTAATCTCTAATTAAAGTACATGACCATTTGAGATGTTTACTTTACCCTGACAGAAAAAAACCCATGGAGAGAAAGAAAACTTAAAGGCAGATGATCATAAATTAAGAGATAAATACTCTACATCTACTCATTTAAACATTGTTACAATATACTACATAAAGAGTTATTACAAATGTACCAGCAGAGGGAGACAAGGCATTGATGGGTGACAGTAATATGCTGCAAGTAAAAATCACACAATTAAAGACATAGCACTTAATTAAAACTCTGATCATCTGCCCGGGATAAGGAAACGGAATCTTACTATGAATTCTAGTCTTACGGTCTATCGAATCTGCAAAAACCTCCCCATAGATCATCCAGTAGGGCATGTAGAAGATGTTTCTGGCCAGGCGCCATGTCGGCTCCTCATCTGGGTGAAGGATAGCTTGCCGAGCCACTCCAAAACTCATTAGCACCACCAGCATGATCACCACAAAGTACATCATATCAATCATCTGCAAGGAAAACAAACATGAAACCTGAGCTCAGTGTCCACTCTTCATGTCTGTGAAATGTTCCAATGATTTGGCTCTCGTTACCATCTTCCCAATCATCATGACATAAGGTCCAAGGTATTTGTTGACGCCAAAGATGTCGAGTACACGAATGTACCAGAAGATAATGTCTATACAGTAGATGACTCTGCCGTAGCCCATGTACGGTTCAGGTTGCAGTCGCAGCATTAGACCCAGAAGGAAGGTGGAGATTGCAAACAGATCTGTGATGTTCCAGTACTCCTCCATCCACACGCTTATCTTCTGTTTTAGCTTCCCAGGCTCTGACATCAGAATCTAGAAACCAGGGTTTCAGGGTCATTTGCAAGTCTTAACACATGATCTGACTCTATCAGACTTTTTATTTTTACCTGTCGGACTTTTTCAGAGCCAAGAGTGAGGATGTATGATATGACAGTCCACTCTTGTAGAGATGGCCATCGCTCCATTTTTACCAGGATAATGTAATTATACAACATCAGATAACTCAGATAAGAGATCTATCAGAGGAACAAAGTCATAACACAATTTTTGTTCAAGAAATAAAAAGTCTACATGATGGAAACTTGTTTTTTTTTGTGACATTTGAATCTTCAGTAAAAGAACTTACTGTGTTGAACCAGAACTTGGTGAAGGGTGCATCATAGAACTCAAAAAACCTTTTGCCTATGGGGATTTTGCGGATGTTAGCGCTGCCCTCCTCCTCATCACCTTTTCTGGAAGTTGCATCAGTGTTTGGATCCTGAAATAACGCGGCAAAGTTTCAGCAAGTTGCTTTTTATTCAGACAATGACAGAATGTGAGTGGAAGTCAATTTGACAGAGACCGATGGACCAGGACCTTGCTGGATTTTGTGTCGTCATCCTTGTCTTTTCCCTCTTCTTTCTTTCCAGGTGCTTGATAGGAAGCATCATCTCCAATACGAAAGTCCAGGAGCAAAATCAGAGGGGGAAAGATGATCCCCAAAATTACCTAAAGAAATGATCAGGTATAAAATATGATCCACTGAGTTTTTATTTTCTATGCAGGAACTATTTATCACACTAAAATAACTGCAAACATTATTCTCCACCTTGAGGCCCGGGTTTTTTCCAATCCTTAAGCAGCCCATCCACATGTCAGTGAGCAACATCTGGCTGCAGGTGTGAGCAATGAAGTCGCGTTGCTTTGCGGCCACAGCCAGCTTCAGACAGGTAGAATTGCTCCAGTTCACCAGCTCATATGTTAAAAGTTTCATGGCCACCTGTTCATCGTGCTTATAGGACTGGTCCAACAGCTCATAGGCCAGCTGGCCAAATTCCCTATTAAAGGGACACAACAATAATATTTCTATAAGCAAGAAAATAAAGCTGTAAAGAGTAATACATTGACATAATCATATTGGGGCTAAAATGTGAGTTGTGTTTTAGATGAATGTGTTGCACTGACTTGGAGTTGTTCTCTAGGTCTTGGGAGATGTCGTCCACCAGCTCGCTCTCTGAGCATTCGTGGGCCATGCCCTTATACAGTTTGCAAGCAACCAAGGCCTTTGCCATAGCCTCCTCTCCTCGCTGCCAGAGGAACAGCGCCATCTTCTGGCGCTTCAGCAGCACTGCCCACAGCATCAGCTCATGGAAGGGATACTTGAACCGACAAACCTCCGGATCATCCACATCAATTTCCACCTCTTCCTCTTTCTTCTTTTTTGCCTTTTTCTTGCCTTTTGTTCGTGGTTCATCATCCTGATGAAAAGAATTTTATTTAGTTGTTATGATTTGATTAATGCAGTTTATAAAAAATATTTGTTGTAATGAGTAAACCCTACCTCCATTCCCAGGAGTTTCAATGCTTTTGGCTGCAAGAAGTGAACAAAACATCTTACTTCATATCAAATCTTCCTTAATATAATTAACAAGGCATGTTTGAATTTTACTTTCATTCATGCATACCCTCTTTAGTCCATACAAATTATTATACAGGTTGCGGAAAGCCTTCCTCGTGTAATTGCTCCTGTACGCTCCACCCATGAGGTACTCCAGCACCAGACCAATGTCAATCAAAGTGATCTGATAATCTGGAGGAAGGTTCCCCTGCATAATCACCAGCCAGTTTACATTTTATATTGCATTTATATGTGATATAAAAGCAAAAGTCATGTAAAATCATAAATCTAACATGTGTGTAAATGAGGATAAGATTGTTTTACCTTTTTGACATCTCTAACCACAACATGCAGTGTGTTTGCAGGACCCAGTTTCTAAGAAAATAAGTAAGTAATACATTTTGTCACATTTCTTTGATTTGTCCTTAAATTGTGCATAAAAACACTCTTTTTGCATCTTTTCCTTGTTTTTTTGGACCTACCGTGTTGTATAGCTCCTCCAGCCTCGGAATTGTGAGGAAATGGTGAATGTTGACTCCATTTTCGAGCAGCAGTTTGACAAAGTCCACCCTGTCCAGCACCAGAGCATCCATCATGGCCTGCTCCAGAGAGTTCACCTAAGGAAATGCCATATTTGAGGCATATTTATCATAAAAATTATTTTATTATTTTCAGTGCTTTTTGTAAAGTCGCTCCTCACCCAACGGATCAGCTCAAGCTTCCTTGGATCAGTTTCCTCTGGAGGTTCAGGTTTGGCCTTTCCCTTTCCCTTCCCCTTCTTGCCACGGGCTTTGTTGCGAGGAGCACTGGCAGGACTCTTCTGTTTTTCCTGAGCTGGAGCTGCAGCTGTTGTAGTGTTGGCAATGGCTCCAGCAGGCTGACCAGGCAGGAATTAATAAAGAAAAAAGCTCTAACTCTTCTTTAGTGATACATAACCCTTTCACCCCTGCTTTTTATTTTACTGTCACTATTTGTATCTGAAAAAGCAGCTCAGGATACTTTCTTTTAATGAAATGATTATCCAAAATCACAGTTTTTTTTAAACTAACATCTTGCGGAAATGTTCACTCGTGTTGTGCAGTTAGTTTTAGCACAGAGTTTGTGTAAGTTCTTTGTTTCAGCAGAGGAATTTGTAAACAGCTCTTTAGTGTCAGAATGCAAATGCGTCATTCTGCACGGATAGAGTCACACATTCCAAGTGAATTTCATCAGGAGAAAAACACATTTTTGAATTGGGGTGGAGTTTGCGTCAACCCTGTTTGAAACTGTTTCCCCAAATCATCTTCCTTTCTCTCACTAAAACCTATATGACATGCTCTTAAGCAACTTAGTGTAACTTTGGCATGGATTGAGTCATTTGTGACAACCACTCACTGGTAAATTGTGCCCATAAACAAAGATGTGATTACGAGCAATATCCACTCGGTTCCAGGCCAGAGCCAAGCTGAGCTGGTCGGGTGCTGAAGCGTTTGTGCCTGAGGAGACGGGACAGAGGGCTAGTGAGATCAGAGAGCAGGTATATGCAGCAGTGAATATGTAGTTGACGCAAAAAACGTTCTCTAACTGTCTTTATAGCCACAGAAGCTTCTTTCGTTTCTTTGCTCGTTATTCCCTCCTCTGACTTCACAGCCTCACACTCAAAGTCAAACAAAATCATGTATACAACGGCTGTTTTTCTTCCCAAGGTTTTATACCAAACAGTTAAAGTTTCTCATCTATTTTCTTTTCAACCAAACGTTTGTGATTTTGGATTCATGTTCTCCTCATGCATGCAAAATCTAATTTTCTTACTCACACGTCACACATTTAGCTGAAAATAGTCTCAGTAATCTTGTGATTCAATCATCCAGTGTTTACAGTGCTAAACTAGCAGACCATGTTTTATTGTTGAAAGACTGTTTTGTCCTCATAGCTTCGTATTCTTGCAAGAAATGTATACACAGTAGCTAATTTCCAAAAGGCTCAACTTTGATTTTCTTTATCTAAAGATAAAACGTTTTTAAGAAAAGCTAGATCATGAAAAGGTGTTTTTCTTTTCCTTTCTTTCAGTAGTAGTGTCCTGTTTGGTCTTCATTCATACTCTAATCTAGTTCAGAGTGCAGAACAAGGTCAAAGTTGTAACTGCCTCCTGTACTGCTCCAGATCAGCCTGAAGCACTTTGAAACTCCTTGATATATATATTTTTTACAAGGATGCCACAATATTTGGCTAATTAATTTAGTAAACGCTGTATTTTTCTTTCTTTTTTCTGTATTTTTTAATCCCCCTCTAATGCATCTGATGAATACAATCAGCTCTCTTGTGTTTGCAATTCTGGAAAATAAATTGAGTTTACCCTGTTCCAACCAACAAAGCCAATCATTCATAGCTTAATTCAGATCACGTGAACACTGAAGGTTAATCTTTTTTTCTTTTTTTTTGGAACTAATTTAATGCAATCAAATTACTTTGACTAATCAGTAATTGTACTTTGCTTCTGTGCTGAGCTTATTCGTCTTAAAATCAAATGTTTTATTAATAATCTGCTCTCACAGAACTAGGTCATTTGTGTGGCAGGATGGACAGAGGGCCCGGGCAGGGATTGATCCCACATCCTCCCGGGTGAAAGTCATGCGCGCTTGCCAGTCTGCCAAAGGGATATCCCTGTGCCCAAGTAGCCAGGGCACATCATTACTCAGGCATACAGTGACAGGACCCACACACTGTCACATTTGCCTTCGGTACTAAGTGCTCAAACTTTTTTGCTTGTTTTCAACTTAAGATGGGATTCTTGAAGCAGCTTGAAAATACCTTTTAATAAGGCTGTAAGGATGGCCATTTCAATGTCTTGTTGCCCCTCAGAGCCCATTCGAAAAACTGTGATCTACATGCAAGAAGGAAAAAAAAATAGTAAGCATGAGAGTCACGCAGTCACACATCATAATTGCGTAAGTGATTCCCAACAGACCAAGTAAATAAATGGGGAAATGGACTGTTGGATGATTGGAGAAGTGCTATTTTGAGGAAGGAATGTATCTCAGAGTCCTAAACATAAACAGGTTTTTCCAGCAGAAGCTACCATGTGAGCACTGTGGCTGACCTTCTGAGCACAAAATGCAATTTACTCATTGGATAGACTGATAGCGTTTGTGTTGTTATAGACTCACCCATATCAAATGAAATTACACTGACGAGTGTGTCACATGTGCACCCATGGTGGATGGGATTAGATGGGCGTGAATATGTGGCTGAGTACCAAAGATTTCAGGGCTGGCATCAGTTTGCATTAATAATGAGCATCCCACATCATTGCACTCAAAACTGTGTTTGGCTATTTTGAAAATAAAGATAAAAAAAAAAAAAACATCCCACAACTAAAACATCTTCAACCCTCTTAATCAGGGTTTTCATTGGTGCATCCAGCTGTTCATATGCGATGCACTTAGGATGAAAGGATTATGCGGGGACTAGACAGCGTTACTGATTCACCTGCGGGTTAGTCATTACACTTAAATGTAAGAGCGGGCAAAAGCATGGCTTACTAACATCTTGGTGGTTCTTTCACACGGCTCGGACTGGGTATCAGTGAAAGCCAAATGGTATGAATGAGGTATGATCTTTATAAAAAGGTGGTTAAGTTGCTTATTTGGCTCTCTGGAAGCATTATGTAGCCTAAAACATCAGGGATAGATGCAGAGCACAGTCGCTAATGAACTGATAGCACTTTGCAGACTGAAAACCAGGGGAGTGGAAAGAGGGATGTGTCTGAGGATTAGAGAGATAGAGCCTCTCCTCCATCTGCATGCTTTCTGTGAATATAGAAAGGGCCTCCTCTAAGCAGGCTGTCGTGTGTGATGATCTTTTTCATCCAAAAGTATGGAGTCCTGAGATTATAAGAGCTGGGTATTATGAAGTACTTATCATGCAACTTATGGAGGACTCTGCTGCTTATGTTTAAAGTCTTCAGCAAAAAAGGTAACGGAAAACCTCTCAGGCCTGGATTAATCTATGCACTCAGGGCTGACCTGTGTTGTTTACATGAAGTTAAAGAATTTTCAAAATAGTAATTTTACAGCTTACAGAGCTCTGGATGGCCTGCAGACATGATCACAAAAGGAATTGTAACAAGCAAACTGGGGGGATTATGTTTATTCAGCACAGACGAACATTGATGAGTGGAACAGATGAATGACAATGGAGACCAGATGTTTTAAACTCAAAATTATTTTTATTTATTAATGGAAACATTAATCACAGATGGAAGATGGGTTTAAACACGAGGAGCGTGATTATATTAACACTCTTGCTGTTACTCACCAGTTCCCTTTTCTTCATGCACTCCATTACCATCAGCAGGATCTGCTGGGATTGGCTTTTGCTATAATTGAATGTCTTCTGAATAGTGACTAACAGCTGGTCCCTGACGTCATCATTAACCAGACTGGAGGAAAGGATTTAAGATATTAAGAAAGAGGGGGGAAAAAATATAGTGGGCAAGTCATTTGGGAGCTCACCCTCCATCCTCTGAGAACTTATGGGCAAATGATATGATGTCCGAAGCACGGCCACTGCCGTCACACACCACAACTGGGATGGGTGGCTCGTCCCTCAGGCTCTCCAGGGCAATAGAGACAACGTTGGGACCCCCCTCCACAATCAGACACACCAGAGGAACTCCCTGACCCAAACCTGGAGCACACAGGAAAACAAATTCACGGGTCAATATATCACCCAAGTGTCCTTACAGGAGCAGAGGTTTAATGTCATGAGGCATAGTTCGAAGTTTGATGAACAGAAAGACCAGACGGAGGAGGGTACGAAGTCATTGGTGACAGCTGAGCATCCCTTTGCTGTCCCTGCCTTATCTGAGCTCCAGGCATAGGATGACAAAGGGAAGCCCACAGGCCACAGAGGGGCTCTCCATCCATCGAGATTCAGGCTCACACACCATTCAGGACGGAGGGAGTTTAACTTACGAGTGTTGATCTTCTGCAAGGAAATGTGCTTCTCCAGCAGTCGGCGGAGTTTGACTTCAGAGCCGTACTTCCCACAGGTCCCGTTGTCGGTGAGGATGAAGTGGGAGTGGCTGCTGTTGAGCACTGCCAGCTTGCTAAGTGGGTTTGCGATTGACTGGTAGGGTCTAGTTACCTGGGAAAAGGAAAAAAAAGACAAGAATGACCTTTTTTTAATTAAATATTATCACTAAACAAAAAAAAAACACAAAAAGGAAATTTAGTTCTTACATCTTTTCCAATGATATCCTCTTTGTTCTCTAAGATCCCCCACGGAGCAATTCCTATTGCGCACACCTTTCCTCGTGACTTGGAGGAATGGTCCTTTAAGGCATCTCCCACATGACGGATTACCCCTAAAATGTGATAAGCAAAATAGTGCCATGTGAATAAAAACTCTTTGACAATAATAATAGCGCCGCATTGTGGCACATACTGTGGCCATTTGAGCTGCTTTTCCCAGCAAATGCTTTAATTATAGAGCTTAAACCTGTGACAATGGCCCGGTCAAATCTCCCCCAGGATATTGCAGAAAAGGTTTTTATGTGATGGTAATTTAGAGCAAAGGCAATCTTCTAATGCCACCAGCTGATATTTGTTAAGTGAACATTAAAAAGCATTATCCTGACTGAGCGGAGCATCCTACCTGTGTTAACTCCGCCAGTGAAGATCCAAGCTCCGGTCGTGACAGCTGCTTTGATCAGGCCTTTGCCAAACACTTGCTTGAGTTTGGGCTGGAGGTCAAAGTTCTGGAGACCCCCATGCACAGAGATTAGCAAGGTGGGTAGCTCCAGCTGCCAGTCTTTCACCATCAAGTGCAGAAGGTTGTCAGGCTTGGTGTCATGAGAAACCCGAATGTACTGTAAAGGAAAAGTTTCTGATTAACATTTTGTAACTTGGACCATACAAACACTGTTATATTTCCATAAAGACAACACAAACAGTTTTCAGTGGCCGAGCCTCACCATGGCTTTGTTGACGAACCCTCCTCCCTGGAACTCGATGATTCCATAGGAGTCCGTTGGATATGTCCTGGTGTGCTTTATCACACTCCATTTGTCATTTTGGGTGTCAATCTGCACCAGTGGGGCGGCTTCCTCTAATGAGCTGGCTCCAGGAGGGATGGCCACATGCTGCGTTACCAGCTGACCGCAGGCGCATCTGCAGCAGACACATCACACAGGTTATGAGCTTTATCTCAAAATGAAAGAGAGGCATTCTACAACTTTTTTATGAGTGTGCTCATTTCTGCAAATATCAGCAGTGGGACGTTCTAAAAATGATTCTGCATTACATCTGATAAAGGCTCGGTCATTTCTAAAATTGATAGAAAAATGATAGAGCAATATTTTTTTGATTAATATATTAATTTAAGTCGTTAGTACTGTCACAAGGTACAAATGATATCAACATGGTCCCAATTTAAAATAATGAAAAAAACTATTTTTAGTGTGACCGCTATTAGAGTCATTATCTGTGTCATTTAATTTGAATTCATAATTATTTTTTTCTGCTTTTGGTTTTGATCATCGATCCAGTTCTTAATAGTTTGGTTCTCTGACGTCTCTATATAGTAAATTAACTTCAACAGGAATGTGAATCTAATTTGCCAGAAAAAATGTTATCTCTCATGCTGATCTACTTTTCTCTTTTGTAACCCATTTAGTACATCTAGTATTTAAGCATTTCAAGCTAAATTTAAAGACCATAATTACCTGGTTGGGTCCTTGCTGGGAAATATGTGAACACATTCTCTCTTCAGAAATGTCCTCTCAATCCAGGCTCTCTGTGCCTGTCAAAAACAAAATGTGACAAAAATATTAGCTCAAATTCGCTGTCATACCATCAGTGGGATTTATGTCTCGCCAGCATCTCAAGGTTTCACTCCTGGAATCATCATGGTAGTAATCCTGGCTAAAAGATAAATACCTTTTGCAGCCCACAAAGAAAGTATAAGTAACAGAGAAGAGAAATTAGGATTCAAGTGAAAATGTTTCCCCAGAGACTAGAAATCAGAGTAAATACATATTTTCTGTTGTCTCTGAGTTTTTTACAGTGAGGTGGGGAAACTTTATGGACCATGTTCAAGTTTGATAAGCAGCTAATGAAAAGCATCACACAAAAAGCACAGTGTCTACACACTTTGTTGAGTCCTGCCCCGACTGCTGTCTGATCTTCTTCCAGTGCCGAGCAAAAACACCCGGAGCACAAAGACCTGAGGGCCTTTGTAAACGGTGGCAGCCCAATTAAAACCCAATCACTGGAAGCGACGCTTTCCAAGAAATTGGTGGGAAGCTAAATTTAAACTAATTCAAGCATTCAAAGGCATTATTATATTAAAACATCTCTTATAAAACATTACCTACCGGGTTTAAGTCATCAGAATAAACTATAGACCATGCATAAACTCTGTCTTGTGACTGTCACAAGTTGCCTTTACACAGTGCAGTTACTGTTCTTTCCTGGCAGCTGACTGTGTAGCTGCTCAGCAAAACCACAAACTAACCTAAACTTGAGCAAATATCTGCATTGCTTTCAGACTATGGAGAGTGTGTGGTCCACAAAACCATTAAGGAAAGCAGTAATGATGAAAACACAAATCATTTAATAAAAAATCTTCAGTATCAATGCAAAAAAAATGAGCAAAAACTTCTTTATCTTTGTTTATATGTGTTATTTTCTACTCATTTTCACTGCAGACTTGCTGAATAAGTTACCAACTTCATTTTAATTCAAAGCATCATCCAAGCATTTTTTTCAGTTGTTAGTCTAGTTTTCAGATGACCGTCTTGCCAACCTAATTTTTAACCCATATGTTTTTGTAAAAAACCTTCCTTCCCATTGTAAGTGTTGTCTCTCTCATACTCTGTCTTGTGTTTGCAGTTTTCCATCCCAGTGTGATCATGAATCATTAAGCACCCAGAGCTCCTGCTGTGCTGCCTGCTCACATTTACCTCATCCAAATTCTCTTTCTAAGGTCTAAATTAAATCCCTTTCCATTAAATATTACCCCGGTGATTCTGTCAGAGAAAGTAGTGAAAGTTAGTTTTAAAAGAGTCGCAGATGCAGAATACACTCACGCACAATCCTCTGGCGGAGCCTCAAAGTCCTATGTCTAGCCGTCGCTGTAGATTGAGACTTGAGAGCTGAAGGGAAGTCTACCGGCTGCTGCTCCACTAGCTCAGCTTTCCTCTGCTGCTGCACTCCCAGTCGAGTGCTCTCATTGAATCCCACAGGACATGAAACTTCTTCACTTTATGAGGGCCAGTTAATATGATGAGCATGTGAGCAAGGTCTTTGTTCGCCCAAGTCTCATGACTCCAGTTCAAGGTAATCCTTTTGGGAGTCCCATGACCCCTTCTCCATGCCCACAGGGTATTTTCATCCTCCGCTTGAACAAGGCACAATAAATCTACTTTGATAACTGGCCCCTAATCTCCCAATTTGCTGAAACTCCTTTCTTTGTGTTCACTTCACAGTGTGGAAGATCTTAGCTTGTGTGAGCAGACGGAGCAGAGTGTCTAACCTAAAAGCAGCGCAGAGGCTCCCCAACTTTTCGTTTACAATTTTCACCCCCTTCCAACTACTTTGATTTCAACCTAATTTGCATAATTGACAGAATTGGATGCAGACATTCTTTTGTAAGGCGCCTTGTTAAGAGATGACTGGTGTCCAGTCGGGGGCAAGGTCAGTCAATGCTAATTGCAGTTAATCTGTATTTCCACCCACCATGTTTTTTAGTGGACAAAAGGAAAACTCAGCAGACCAGCAACTCCATTTTCTTTTTAACGTCCTTTCTAATGTTGGTAATGTTAGAAGATCACAGATTAAAAAATAAAAAAAAGAAACAGTGATATCCTAAGCCTGCAGCATAAAGTTTTATAAGTTCAAAACAGATTCATATGAGCTGTATTAACTCAAAGAAGGCCTTAGGTGAATAAAAGGCTAAGATGGAGTTAACAAGCACAAGGCAGGCACATCTGCTTAAAACCTTCCTCATGTGAATGATTTCATAAGTGCTCCTTTTATGGTTGGAATGAGCAGTTTTAGCCTGAGCGTAAAGCTGACTGAAAAAGATGGGGCAGGTTGGGAGTTGATGACACGGAAAGAATGTGACAGAAGCCCAACGTCCATCAACTGCCCCACTCTGTGTCTCAGTATCATTTAAAAGAAAACTACACTTGGGTTAATGTTCATTACAGCTGAACAAAACAAAGCACTTTTCCAAGAGGGTTTGGCCACTATGACGCAGTTATTTCAGCTTACTTAAACTCATTAACAACAGCAATTAAAACCAAAATCCAGAGAACAAGCAGCTGGCTCGTTACGAGCTGCCTTTGAGCACTTACCAACAAAAACCCTGAAGAATTAGACACTGCAGGATCAGATTGTGTCACACCAAGCAAATTAAACAGACTTAAGACAAGCCTCGGAACAAAAAACAACCTTCATTTCAATATACGGCCTTTTTTTTCCCCGAAGAAATTACCTCGGAAAACAAAGGCCAAGTTGTGCAAGGTGGAAATTAATAACTGCTGGCTTGTCAAATTGAAACGTAAAAAGTATATTTCATTAGCTGGGCTGATGAAATTATGTTCGTAAAAGTTTGACATTGCATGACGCTCAAACCCAGTTAGCTGCTTTGGTTCATCGTGCACATCACCAACTTGTACCTACTGTTTAATAATTCTGTAAATATACTTTATGTCTTAATTAAAACATGTGCGGGTCACGTAAGCACTTTACTATACATTCATTTTATACTGGAATCACATGGGTCTAGTCTCCTGACCCAGAACTCAGCAACAACTAGATCACTGCTAATTAGTTCCAGTAATGCTACAATTACACTATTCAGCCTGAAAAGTTGCAAAGAGAAGGCATAATGATTGTATTGCTGCATGTTTACACCTAAGCTTCAATGCTATCTAACTTTTGTTTCTGTGGTGATCTGTGAAAATTAAAACACTCATTTATTTAGAATAAAGTCGACAAGAGTGGTATTGTTCTAACAAAAGCCTCATCATCACGTCAGTGAAATGGATCAGAAAGGATTTTAGGCTCCTACAAGGAATGTGATGTCACCTAGAGTTGAAGATAAAAGTAACTAATTGCTTGGCTTTGCTATTGAATGGCTCTGTGGTCAGAGGTTGATTTATTGTGACAAGAAGGAAGACCACATAGTCTCTTTTTGCCATCTAAAAACAATATTTCATATAGCCTATAGTCGATTTCACACGGAGCAAATATCAACATGTCTTTTTCAGTGCTTTTACTTGAGGGGAGAGAATATTTAGACAAAGCAACACGTCGGACTTCCAGACTCTGCATAGGCAGTGAAGCTGTGAAGCTAACTGTTTTCAGTCAGCTCTGTTTGTAAATGCACTCATTGTCCTCCTAAGTTTGAAAATCCAGTTAGCTATCACGAGTCCAACATGTCACTGATTATCCCCAAGAGTTGAGGGAGTCATAAGACATGTTTTAAAGCTGCTGTTTTTCTGTTTTCCCTGAATGAAAGCATGACTGAAAAATAAAAACCCAACAAACAAAAAATGTATTAAATTCAACATAAAATAAAATAACGGTAGTGAAAACTGAAAATTTAACTGCATATAATATATTTGGGTTTTTTTTGGTAAGGTAATAACATTTTCTAAAGAAGGGAGGTTTGTTTTGCGTTTTGTGCAACATAAAAGGAATGTGTGAGCTTTGCGGCTATTCAGCACCTATCATGGAAATAGTTTATTTTGATTGTTATATTTTAAATGTAGGAATAAAATAGTACAACAGCACTTTACTGATATTTAGTAGGATTCAATCTCCATTTATACATCGCTGGAACCTCTCCCTGCTACAATCAGGTAAAAAGCATTGCACACCCTGGATACATCACCCTCATCTTAAGGTCAAATTAGAATCAACACATTTTGAATGTTTTGGGACTTTGGGAGGAAGGTGGACAACTGGAAAAACCCATCACTTCACAAATCTGTTATACCACAATTCTGCATTCAGCTGAAAATCTGAACCACCTCGTTTAATATGTGAGTTCAAATGGAGCAAAAGCTTATTTCCTTTAAGGCTATAGCTATATGTTCTAACAACTTTTCCCTTAACCTCTTAAGCCCCAGCCTCTTTTTTAAGTTTCTGTGCAAAAATGACATACCCAAAATTAATAGAGTATATCTCTGCATCTACAAGGTCTATTTGAATAATTTTGGTGTCAAAAATGACTGATATGGTCTTGTAGCAGAGGTTCTCCTGTTTAATTTTATGGGCCATATGACTATAATTCTGCATGATTAGCAGTGCGTTGGATGTCTTTGCTGCAGAAATTCTGTATTGCCCCCCGCATGGAGCTTACAAAAATGTTTTGTTTAATTCAAGTTCTCAAAAAATATACAAGAATCACACAAGATTTTGAAAATAAACTGGTTTGCTGTTATGTTATATAAACCAACATTTCCAATGATTTAAAAAAAAATTATTGCAGTAGTTTTACAAGATCAATGTTTGTTTATTCATTTTTCCAGACACATTCTCTGGTAATTTTTGATTCTCCTCTTAATGATGCTCCATGATGCACGCGATCTTTTTACTTATCTTGCTTTCAGTATTTTTAGTGATTTGTGTGTGTGTGTGTTTAAATGATTTTGTCGAAGTCCTTGCTTGCTTTTTATGCTTTTAATGTTTTACCTAAGTCATTTTGAATTGTCTTGAAAATTTGCTATACCAATAACTTTGCCTTTCCTTGCCATACATTTTCAGCAACAGACAGATCATCAGACAGACTGCAGAGGCACACACTTGTCTATGAAGTCACATTGTTGGACGTTAGTAAAAATTAGCCCTGGCATGGTCCTGCTGAAATAACCACAGGAATCCTGGGAAAACACATCAACTTGAGGGAAGTTTGTTTCTCCAAAATACTAATATACCACTGATGCTTTTAGATCAACGGTACGAGGATCTGAAAGCAGTCACAGATACCAGTAACCCTGGTTTGGCACCTTTCACTGATAACAGCTTTGATGGTTTCCTTCAGTAAATACAACCCAGTGTCAATATTTTCTCCAAAACTGAAACATGGATTTATTTGACCACAGAACACATGTCCAATGTCTCTGCATCCATCTAAGGTGAGTTAGTGCGCATCAAACTTACAAGTTGCATATGGTTTCCTCTCTGTAAAACAACTCCAAATCCCATTTTTTGTAAATGGAGCAGCCCTGATGAGCGACCATTGTTTTCTAATGTACTTCTGAGGCTGTGTGGCTATACTGGTGTTGGTAGCATGCGGTGATACTACTTTAGGGCTTACTGTAGATGTGTAATCTATTCAAATTGAGTTCTCTTCCTTGCCCATAATGCGTTAAGAACTTCCCCCAGATTCCCTGAGCCATTTCACAGTGTTATCGTTCAGTGTATGGATTTCTTTAAATTCTCCAAACAAAATTAAGTTTGTCTCTGAAAAAAGGCAAATAATAGCCTTTGTACATGTATCTGTAAAATAAAAGTCCAAACCAAATAATACATCCTAGGAACTGAGTTTTTACTTGAGGAATAAAAATCCCTTTAAGCAGAATCCTGAAACATTTAATTATTTTTTTCATGTGCTTTTTTTCACACAAAGAAGTCTGCTGTGCCTCAGCCTAACACTTTTTTTTAGGGCCCGGTTTTAAGGCCTGAGCCCTAAAGCTTTTTAAGGATCTTTGGCCCTCACTTGACCTGAGCCTGACGCTTGCATCACACACAGTCATATGAGCCTGCAAACTCGGATTGAATATCACTGGGTTTTACATGTTGTGTTGCTGCTTTAGTTTTAATTGAAAGAGTTAATGATTTAGTTCAATATAACTCTAAAAAAATCCCTGCTCTCAGGCTTTCAGGCCATTTCCTTTCTTGCAACAAACCTTTCCTCTGTAAGAGAGGGATGGAGGGTGAAAACTGTATCCCATTAATTCCATTAATGGCACCAGGGTAATGTCATCTGAACTCATGTGCTCTCTTGGGCTGAATTACTGTTCACAGTTCCCATGTTCATGATTTTTACCTGCTCTTCTTTTTTATATAAGGATTTTGCCCCATTTATAAATGACATTAAAACAAATTACTATGGATGAAAAAAAAATCCCTCTCTATACCATGATCAACAATAAAGGATGTTTATGTTTATTTGAATAAAGAAGATTAAATCCACGATAAAACACACAGAAAAACAGATCCACTGTTATTTTTGAGACGTGTTGTTCCAAGTTTGTATGTGGCAACATGTCAGCTCTTTTCAAAAGCACAATGCCTTTAGGGTCAATGGTTTAAAATCGCTTTAAAGGGCTAAACCTCATTCAAAAGGCTCCAGATTACACAAAGAATATTAATCTCAGCGAATAATGTAATGCTATATATATCAAGCTGTAACTCTAGACTATTTCAACGATATCACATACACTGTTGAAAGAAGCGAAAGCGGGGCTAATTTAGCTTCAGTACTTTAAAACAAAAATATTTATTGTGTGTTTTGTGGGGACATGTGAACTACATACAGAGTCATCCACAATACATTAAATTTTATCTTCTACTTCACACAACTTTCATTCATTTTATATATATAATTGCAGATTTTTAATAGTTTAGTTTTAGCTGCATAAATGAGTAATGTCTTCCTCTTGTTTTAACTGGTATTTGTAGGCCTCCACAAAAGCAATACAAAGTGAGTTCATTTGCTGAATGTGCGTCCTCATCCCTACATATATAATTCTTAGATAGGGAGCGGAATGAATACAAAAATGGCATAAGTTTTGAATTTGAGAACGTTTGAACAGGAATTTGTTAATCACATGAAAGCAGAGTTTAAGAAGATATGAGTCTCTAATCTGTCATGACCGTGGTCACCCACAGTGGGGCCATTATGGGGGATTAAAGTTTTGCAGAGGAAAAAGTGGAGGCTCAGCCTTAAACACCACTTAACTGTTACTTTAAAGGGTTGGGCTTGCACACCATGTACACACTGGTATATGACTAGCCCTCCTGTCTGGTTCTGTCTGCATGTTGGACAGAAAACCAAGAAAATAACTTATCATGGGTTAGGGGATGCTTAATGGTGCCAGGTGGGATGGGGTGCAACACAAGAAATACAAACAGGCATGCATTTTCTGACATTAAGTTCAGAAACTTGACAACAAGAAGTAAAATTAAGCTGAATGAAAATAAATGCACAAACACTTAAAGAAAAGTCAGTCAAGTTAACATAAAACTTGATTCATTAGGATAAAACACAGATGGCCATAAAAACTTATACAAAATGACATGTAGGGATATTTGCTTCCACAGGCTTCATCTTACCTTCTGTGAGCCAGACGTGCTGCGTTTGAGAGAGGACCTTTTAAAGGTGCCACTCGGGCCTTTGGTGTCCATACTGAAGCCTTGAGTCAAGAAAGGGATCCTTAGAGAGCGTCGATATTAGACCCAAACCCACAAGAGGCAAAGCATAACAGCAACCTTTTTGGATTCACATTACAAAACAATTAGGCCTATGATTCACCATCAGTATAGATTTCGGTGCTTCTCTCTCCTCTCTGTGGCTTACTCCCAACTGACAAAACAGAGATCCCAGCCAGGGATATAAATCACTCGATGACACACTTGACACATAGACCCTTTTCCTCTGCTGGGCATCCCGTAATCAGGCTTAATGCAGCCAGCCCTTGAAGCCTCAGAGTCTAATGGAAAGAGATTTAATAAATGGTTATTGAAGGTAAATCTACTTTGGCACACCACAACCCTAAAAAAGGCTTAGAGAACCCATGCAAGCTGTGAAGCTAAAGTTAGCATACAGAGAGCCAGAGGTTGTCTCACCAGATGAGGCTCAGTGTGTCTGATGGGGGAGACAGTAGAGTCCCAGTTGGATGCACACATTCACAGACTGAGACTGATGCGCAGGCCAAAAACAAAAACTCTGGATCTACTCACAACCAGTAGCATAACTTAAGAACTCAGTCCATTCTTTCTTTCTAATATTTACTAAAGCTCATGCAAAAAATTGTGGTTTCCATTGAGAAGAACATTATTTCATCGCTTCATGCAAGTCACAGTTAATATCTCCTTTATACCTGCTGGCCTAATCTATATGTTGTTTTTTGCACATATGTTATTTACTGATTACAGTATGCTGAACAGTTTGCCTTTATTGTACATTAATTTAAAAAAAAAACCTAGATTAATGTGGACTTTAAATGTAACACTGCGTTAGGCCACCATTGAAAAATAAAACTGAGCTTGAATATAAAGAAATCCTGAAACCAACACTTCTCCTAAATGCCATTAGATTGTACAGAATCAGTCAGTTCCACGTCCACCGCTGATTTGCAAAGAGGAGAAATGAAAATTGATTTTTTAAATTGACTAAACTTTTGGCTTAAAAGTAATTAGCCTGTTTAGGTGCATGATCTCCAACATATACTAATCCAAAAAAATTGTGCAGTAGGTCGCTCACAAGAGGCTGCTTGCAGCAACAAAATGTAAATATTTTTCTTTAATATATACACTGATACGGCAGTTTTTTGTCAAGTACGTTTGGGTGGATAAATTTGATATCCAGCAACTCCCTCTGCTGGATGTTAAGCAGCACGGTCTTGTAGGTGAAACAGAGTCAGGAATTATGATTTTGTTGACATATTGCAACATTTGAAATGATTAAGAATGCAATAAAAAAAAAAGACAGGACAGCTTTCTTGATTAAAGAAGGTGAAAAGATAATCAAACACTTCACATGGTATGTGAGATAAAAACATAGTACCATGTGCACATGAAGCAAGGAGGCGACTGCAAAGCTAATCAAAGAACCCGCCTCCTTAAAATACTCATTTCTATGTTCTAAGAGAAATGACTATACCTGCTGTGGTAACTGATGAAAGCTGGACCATTTCCTTTGGTCATAATCCCAGACAAACACAGTTCATGAATGAATGGCTCCCCATTTCCCTCTTGTCCATTCCAGCCATGTGTCTAGTTGTCTGCTTCTCAGAATGGATAAAGCTTAATTTCTCCTAGTAAGCAGACACAAATGAGCTTTATTATCTGTTGATGGCTTTGCATTGGTCAGTGGAGGAGATTATTTGTCTGGAGAAGAAGGCAGAGGACTGAATGGAGCACAGGAGAGGAGAAATATTAGCTTATAAAGTGTGGGCGAGATCAAACAACATGACCAGCAAACAGGGAATTGCTTTCTCTGGAAAAAATGCTAAGCAGACATATGACTGATACATATAGTTCAGATTGGTGGGGAGAAAAATTTTAATTTTAATAGGAGTAACCAAATAATATTAACTCGATATTCAAGAAAAAATTGAGGAAAATCTTTTGGGTCAGTGTTTGTCACTTTTGACTTTGGCAATATCTGAAACCTTGTGGGAGATTTTATTACAAGTGGATGCTGAGATTTCACCTGCAGCAGGTTAGAAGGGTAGAAACAGAAATGCAACATTGAAAAAGGCACCTTAAATGTAAATCGAAGCATGCCCATTCATCACTGTGCTTTTCAAATTATTCAGGAAACACTGACTAAAATTCCAGAATCATTTGACAGCAATGCATTATGTTTCACAGAGCTCTAACTACTCGATTATCTACAGGAAAAGGCTTCAGTAGAGTATTTAATTCTTGATTTAAGCCACTAGAGGTCATCCTTAGACAAAGTGCAGGGCTCTAACTATGGACTGAGGGTGGCTGTACTGATGGAAATCCTGTGTGCTTATTGTGTGCAGTTGTCTTAGAAGTTGTCTCATTTCAAAGGTCAGAGTGGGTAAAAAATTTGCCCTCTCCAGCAGAAAAAGGTGCACTGTTTCCCTCTATCAGACTTTTAGTGAAAGCCTCTGCCCCGCTGCTTTACATCCAGCTCCATTTGCCTTCACTTGTTTTAGTTGATAATTTGTAAATGCTTGTGTGACTAATCTTATTACTAAAACCAGATGGCTTAAAGCCAACAGCTGGAGAGCAGGTTTGGGGAAAAATAATTCCACATGTGATTCTCTGGAAGGAAATCTCATTCAGGGAAGAGAACATGTTTCTTGTATACCTTTTTCTGTCTTTTGTTCCTGTAAAGTATTTACAGGCACAGCCTCCGGCGAGGAAACCCAAACATATAAACGTATAGAACAGGAGTAGCTGCAGCACAAATATGTGGGGGGAAAAATACCAAACAAAGACATCTACGTCTTCTTTTGTTTGTCTTCGTGCTGTTTTTTTCTCTCTTTTTAAAAATCTGATCTGCAGTGACCTGCAGAAACAAAAAGCTAAACTTGTGTTTCTGACCCCGTGAACAGTCAGTGTTTGTCATGGTTGCTAGGCAATAGACAACACCCTCACCTGAGACCTTGGTGGTTCAGGTGTGTTTAGTCCCTGAGTACTGAAGAGGAGGACAAACACACTCAATATCCATCCAGTTGGACAAATAGATAAGAGAAGTGTGCAACACATATTCAGAGGCAGATAACACCAGGATGATGTTCTCCGAATGTGTCGACACTTGTGTTAAATGTCTAAGGACTTCTTGGCAGGACATGATGTTTGAAGAGTTTTTTAGAAATGGGTCATGTACAGACTTGTTCCCTCCATGCAATCATTGTAGTATTGCAAGCCCTCCACATAATCACAATTTAATAAAAAACGTAAAAACATACATGACTTGAACCTAAAATAAGGACGTGTCAGTGAGGTAATGTGAAGCTTTTTATTTCCCCCTTTCTTTAGTCCACACTTTTCCTGTGTGACGAAAATCTACCAAGTTTAGAAGTTAGTAGTCGACACAAAGGGATTCATTCCCTCCCACAAAAGAAACTACTCCTAAACAGCCTGACAAAATAAATCCCTCGTTCATAGAACAGGCTTTCCTTCTGTTATTTGCCTACATCACACAGTAATATTTGTGCTATGTCTTCCCAACAGCAAGTTTGACGTAAGGTTGCAAAAACAACTTGCAGAAAGCACAGTTCTTTGTTGCCACAGTTTATAAATGCATTAGGATGTCATTGTGTCACTGTGTATGATGAAGAGGTATGATTAAATGTGCAATGTGTAACAAAATTAAACACCACTGACAGAAAAATATGATATATTGTTAAAAACAGTTTCCATTTGCACCTTCTAATTTTACTTGAACAACTGTCATGTTTCTATTGTCTATGAATGAGCTATCTATATCTACTCGCCTTGTTCAGCAGGACAAAGGAGGGCAAGGGCCGGATTTGAACCCCTCCAAAGTAAGAGTTATGCACGCTGATCAGTCAGCCAAAGGGATAACCTGTAGCTAGGTAGCCAAGGCGAATGATCAATCAGAGGATTAGTGACAGGACCTCATCTCTGTCACACTTGGATCCAGATACATGCTAGCTGATTTGCATGTGTCTCACACTAACAGGCAGGTGTAAACAAACTGGCACCTTAGTGGATTCAGTAAAAAGAACTGTGGAATACATTGTCTTTGGAAGGAAGGAAACAAAATAGAGACAGAGCAAGAGATAAGAGAAGTGTCAAGATAAGAGAGGTTATTTTCATGTCTGAAAAGAACTCACGGTACAGGCAGGATGCAAGATGGATGTTGAATTAGCCGCCAACAGGGGCGTGTCACTGATAAAATGACAAAAGTGCATTTTTAAATCTGCTGTAATGGCTTTGTTTTAGAGGTGTTAGAGTACCATTTGTAGTAGGTAACACCTTATAGCCACAGAAGAGGACAGTTCACATGATGTTTCAATCTGTAAAACTTGTGCTAAAATCAGGAAATTCAACACCACTGAATAACAATTAGCAGTTGCTACACAGCTCTCATATTGGTTAAGCTGTGCTGGGTGAAAAATGAGTGAAGGGGGGCTGTCTATATATTTTTTAAACAAATTAAATTTAAATCTTTGATTCCCATCAATTTATTTTTCAACTTGAAAACTGAGCATGGAATAGGTTCTTTAAGCATTTTCAATCCCCTGAACTAAAATAAGTATTGTTTAGGAATTATGAACCCCTGATAATGTTACAATTTGAGGAAAAAAGAAAAAAAAATACAAATAATGAGCTGAACTCTTAAACAGAAATATTTATCAGCTCTCTTCGCCTGTGTATTTATCAGTTGCAGTGGCTAACTAGACTGATATTGCTTTATGACTTATGCAACTGTTACACCATGTTTATCACATGGATTTACTATTCCTGCTACATTAGTTACTTATCAGCTACAGTGGCACCGATTTGCTTTAACCTGTCGTCGGAAAGAAATAGAAACTGAATCTGTGCAGATTCAAAGTGTGTTTTATTACACTGGTAAGTGCAATGACAGTGAAATCTAATCTTATCATCTAATCCGGTGGTAGTGGCCACACCGTACTCTGCTGTCAGCATAAAATGGATTTTAAGAAAGCAAACAGGAGGAGGTGTGACAGACCGTAGATCTGCTTGTGGCAGACAGTTTCACATGTGAACACCAAGGCTGACTTGTGCTCCCTCGTCTGTCTGTTCTGCTTGCAGACTGGCTCATTACACACACCATGATAGCAAAGCAGTTCCTGGAAACCCTTTTCCCTGGAGAAATGTATTTCCATGAATCCAGAGCGTTAGCATAGAGCCAGTGTACTTATCTCTATTCTGCTTCTGAGAGGGAACATGCTGGCATGAGGAATTTTCAGCATCGACCTGGGGCCCTCGCAAAGGTTAACGGGGAACCCATGTGCTGTCGGAGGGTGTAAAACAGCAGCTCTACCTGCAGGAAGTTACTCCAACTGCTGACTTCATTTCACAATTTGTCACACTGACTGAGCTGAGCGGTGGCTCCTTCCTTTATCAGAGGAGTTTGATAAAGCTTCATATTTGTGAGGTTTGTATCTGTGCTTTCCCAGGGAAGCGAAGCTGCAGAGGGGAGGGTGAGTTCCACGCTCAGCTGCATAAACTTCCAAAATCAGCTTATCTGCCAACATCCAAACAACCAGATGTGGGATTCACTCTCAAAAACCTTTGCAACTTCCACCACACTTTCCCTGACCTTCTGAAGGAATGAAGCGGCTTTGATGAAAGAAAGACTGGAGCTGCCCTGCAATAACACCCTGGAGATACAAGATGGGAACAGACAGAAAGGCAGACAGAAATCCCAGAACTGCTGATCAACACTTTCACACCGGGAAGTGAAGCCACATGATACAAGTGTCTTTGCGTCAGACCATGACCACAGTTGAATACTTGGAAATGAATATCAGTACTACATGCAAACAAGTTATGTCAATAATCTTTACAGTGCATGTTTGATTTCCTTGTCTGCTTAAGGGTCAAGATTTTCAGTGCCTCAGCTGAGCCGTAGCTTGCCGCTAACACTGAAGTAGCTTTTCTGTAATCCACAGAAATATTTTTTGTTATTGGATCGTTCATAAACATCGCTGTGTGGGATGAACATTGACCGCTTATATTAAGGGCATGAAACAGCCATGAGATCTGTTTTGTTCCAGTCTCACATAACTAAATGTCAGGATTTATCATAGTGCTGATGTGACACAGGACCAACATTCAACACAGAGGCTTGGGCTGATGAATAAGGTGGCAGGATAAACTCACATCAAATATTGATACTGATCCCATACTGTATGGCTGCGTCTGATGTTGGGATGCTTTGTAAATATAGATATGAAATTAAGCAATATTTGATTTAGATTACACAAAGACAACATATCTAACAGGTTCTTTCCCCCTTGTATAAGCTAACTTTTAATGATTTAAGCCAAGGGCTTCATTAAAGTTGGCACAGTGATCATTTCCCTGTTGCATCAGTTCTTCATTAATCAACACATTTCACCAATATTCCGTCGTGTATTATTTCATTTGCTTTACCGTTTCGGTCCTTTTTTGACATTTTCCATGTCATCTACAACATATTTTCAGGAGGTGTCAGGTCTGACAGTGTGGCCTCCTCTTTAGTTTTCTTCGTTTTCTTTCTGATTAGCAAAATGTGGTGCTGTGTTTCCATCTGATCTTTATAACCAGATCCAACTTTTTTTAAAGAAGATTTATGATTATAGCACAGAACAATAAATAAAAATGTAAAGCAACACTACCATCTACCATGTTTATCATTGTCCACAAGGCTAGAGAGTGGGATAACATGATTATCATATAAGGATCTCAGCTCTTAGATCTTTAAGTTTGAGTCCCAGCAAATATTTCCAGTAAGAGTACTGGAGAAAACAAATGCTCTGTTTTTTGGTAAAAGTGAAAAAGGAGACAAGAGGTGTCAGATGGAGATGATAAAATATTACAAGTTTCATGAATAACCAGAGAGTTTAACATAGTCTCTGACCTTTGGAGCTGACATGTTTCTGCTGTTTTTGACAAACAAGGACATTTTGACCTTGTTATCTTTTTTGGTCTGCAGCCTTAAACTTACCATCTTCCCTATCTCATGTCAGGTGGATCTGCCTGAGCAGATAGCATGGGTCATGTTTCAGGTTTACTTTGTATCAAATGTTCCTCTGCAATCTCTCTAAATCAGTTTAATTTGGGCTATTAGATTATTTGAGTTAATAAAAAGCAATTAGTCCTTTATAAAGTGCCATGAGCAATAAATGCAGCCCATTTACCACAAATTCACATGGAACTAAAAATACAAAATTTTAAACTGCAACTTTTCATAAAACTTTTTTCTTTTTTTAAACTTTTTAAGTGTGAAACAAAACTGTTGTTACATAGCAGATGCTAAATGTGAGAGGACCCGTATGAAGAGTGTATCATGTAAATGAATATATTGATCAGTGTTTATGTGTGACACTAACATGAGGAAACAAATTCCTGATTTTTAAAAGAAAATTGCACTGTGTATCTGAGCTGAAGACAGAGTAAAAGGGGGTTTCATGTCATCAATTGTGTAAGTTGTTTTACAGCCCATAAAAGGCCCAAGTCAGAGCAAGTTGACAAGCACCTGTCTAATCCTGCTGATCATCGCAGCATCGTCATTATGGATGGACTCTTGCCAATAACTGTAATTAGAACTGTCTTGGATGATCTGAAACACAGATGGTGTTGGTGAGACTAAGCAAAGGAGGTGTGAGCTGGCAAATCTTTAAAGACCCAAGCTGAGGCTAAATACTCACTATATGAAGTCAGGACAAAGCCGTCTGCTGCCGTTTACTGTAGCTTCTTCATTTTAGAGACTAACAACTAAAGAAATAAAAGAATTGCTGTTAGGACTATACTACAGCTGTGTATGGGGTCTGATGGACCTGAAATGAAATTTGGGGATGTAAAATGGAGTTAATCAAATACGACTACTAACAATTGAATCACATGCAGTTATGTCCTCATGGTGTTCATTAAGATTTTCAGCATCACCACTTGCATTATGTGCATTCAGAGCCACTTAACTCCAGCAGGACCCCAACATATTGTTGGCAGTGAATGCAGCTTTTGCACTTGAAGATGCACATTTGCAGCTGCTTTGCAGTTATGTAGTCACCATGGAAAGGATGATATAAGAGAAGGCCAGAAACATGACTGGGTGAGGCACACAACACCAACCTGCCAGTTTGTTTGTCTCATGTTCGTATAAAGTAAACATTACAGTATTGCACAAGTGGTAAGCTTTCACCTTCTTTATTTAACTGCTGTTGACCTAAATACAACTTGCCATGTCAGCCCTAAAGTCAGCCAGTGCACAGATCCTCCAGACAAGAGACTCCCAGCTAACATAGCAACAGTAACTCTCCTCCCACCGCTCCCTCCCTCTGGTTGGAACGATGCGGGACAGGCTCAGCGCGCTGCTCCTGCCTCACTTGGCTCCGGGATTGGGGGAAGGGATTGAGTTAACATATGGCTCGCTGTGCATTGCAGGCTATGGCTTTCAGCTCTTGTATAATTGCTCTTCGCCGGGTGCAAAAGTCTTTGTTTGGCTGAAAAGCTTGCCCCGCAGACTTTTGCGCGTTACGCATCTTGAGATTTGATTTCTCTTCCAGGAGATCAACTTCGCCTCTTTTTTTATGAATAAACATCGACAAAACGTTTTCTTTTAAAACTTTTAAGCGCTCGCTCACTTTTTGAGTTGTTGTCCTCGAGGATCCGGTCTGTAGCCTACACCTTAATAACAATGTGTGTAACAGTAGAAGTGGTAATCAGATAGACTGCAACACCCGCAGACAGCTGGTGGAGAGTGATGACTACCTGTTTTATAACCATGTTTGCTTTAGAGGAGAATGTGTTGCTGGCACAATTTGTGGCTCCGTTGCGTGCCTAGCCAAGCGGTCCGCCACAGTTTGGTGACGCATGGGAACTATTAATAGCCCAGGAACGGGATGTTCTCATTTCACCATCGGGGTCATGTGAGGATAAACTGCCCGAGTCCCCTCTAAAACGGTGTCACTGTGGCGCAGAAGTTTTGAAGGCTTCTCCTCTTCCATCCACACAACCCCCCACGCATCACGTTCAGGCTGGATCGTGCAATGAGCTGCTAGGATTGTGCGCCACAGTCTGCGTGGAGCCTCGCCCACTAATGAACCCGTTGACATCAGACCGCACTCTGGCCAGAGCGGCGAAAACAGTCGTGTGATGTAACAGCACCTCTGTGGAAATCTTATGTTTTGAAATTCAGCCTGGCTGTTTTCCGTATGAACTCTCTCTCGACAAAGAAGGGGAGCACACGAGCTGCACTTTTTTAAATATTACAAGTCTGCAGTGCATCTCAGCTGTGCACAACTGCAGGTTGTAAAATATTAGTTTGATGAGATAGGCCTACTGGAGCCATGGTGCCAGACAATGAAGTTATCTTTACAATCCAGCAGCTCAACTTGATGAATAAAAATTGTGTTCATGGGAACCAACATCAAATTTTCTTCCATCCGGTCCCCTCTTCTGAGCATGCAGAGGGCAGTGGGTGGCGTGGAAAGGAGGAAAAAATCCCCAGCAGAGCCAGATTTGGAGAAGGGCTGTCATCTAACCTACCTTGCTGGGGCTGAGAGAACAGCGAAGAGGGGTCAACTCCAGAGATACCCACTGAGAAACAAAAAGATGGTGCCTGCAACTTTAAAATAATTTCATATGTGCCTAACATATAAGAACACGAGTCAGAAAGAACTGTATGTATCAATCTGTGATGATTTATAGTGTCAGAGTATGTAAGATGCTTAACACATTTATCAAAAGAAAGCATTAGAAAGTGGGCTACATACTAACAACACAACAGGCAAGGAGAGTAACTTTTGACTTTTTGTTTTCAATTTGACTTCTTGTGCTTTACTTTTACTGTTTCGTTGCACACACTTGGTTAAGATTAATCATTAGGTTCCAACATCCTTGGTTACGAATAAAAAGAAAATATTGAAAGCCATTGCACCATTTTTCATGTTGAAATGGAGACGCAGTTATGTTGTATGCTTGGTTTATTGTCACCACGGTGGTGCTCCCTAAATTTCATATTATGATAGGTGGCACCCTTCTGCTGTCATCTTGTGCAGGCTACTTCCTGATATCTGTAACCTGCATATGAGCATGAGTGGTACATTTGAAAAACAGGAAGAGCTACAGGGTGTGTTTGTGTGTGCTAACTTTCTATAAGCATCTGTATAGTTTTTGCTGTTGTTAAAAAGTAAAGTAGGCAAGCTGTTTAGGTACTTAAAAGACAAACTGCAGTTTTTTATGTGTGCTTCGTGTACTCAGTGTATTTCTTGTAAGACCGCATCTAAAGCTGTTCCTGTGATGTCACAATGCTTTTTTTCTCAGCAGCAGCTCTCACTAGTTATTAAAAAATGAGTTCAGGATGCCTGGAGGTACACTATAGTAGATGTAACAGTGTGTTCATGAAATGAGCAGTTCAGCAGGCATAATGGCAGCTTCAGGAAACCCTGCACATCCAAGTGTGATGCCTTGATTTTTAAATGCACAGGGTTTGGACTGAGAATTTGCTGAAGAATGGTTAACTTTCAGACACAGAATTTAATCAGTGCATATTTTAACACTCTTTCACAGCAGCAACTAACTTATAGTTCATACTGCATGCACCACTTCCAGTTTGGACAATGTTATTTATTTGGCTTTTGCGGAAATAGGATGCTGGTCAAGTCCAGTCAAGAGTTAAACAACCAAAAAGTGTCTTGAATTGGCTTAGATTTAAGTTAGAATAAATATGAGCGCTCAAATTAAATGAATGAAATTTATAAAATGTATTATCTAAAATTATTTATTTAGATTCATCATGTTTTATTTTTTAAATACATAAGAAATAAAAGAATGCTTGAGATTCTAAACCTATATGTGATGTGAAAAGTTTTGCTCTATTAGAGATTGGGAAACAACAGAAAAGGATATGTCACTTGTACATTTTCACTTGATTTGGGATTTTTCAAGAGTTATTGTTTCAGTGTTCTGAAGAGGGGGCGATATTCCCCAAAACTGCTGGCATTCAACAAGTAAGAAGAAGAAATTCCGGCAAATTGATTGCTGGGGACCAAAAACAGCTTGTAAACAATAGCTCAACACCAGGTTTATGCAGTTTTGACTTTGGTGTTGAAACTTTATTCAGTTTTCACCAGAATCTGTCCAATATGAGCAGCAGGAGAGGGAGGACACCATTCAACGTGCAGCACTATGATGTGTCCGACATCACTTCCTCTATTGGGTCAGCTGGATGGCTGGATTGCTTTCGCATGGTCAGCAATTCACAGCAGAGTTCATTTCCAAGTGAACCAAGAGGAACATGGAGAGGTAGGGTGGACCAGAGTTGCTTCCTCTTCTGCACCAGGGTTTGAATGAGCATTCACACTGCTCCAAATGAACCGTACCATCTCTGAAAGCAGACTAGGGTTTGTTTAGAGCAGACCAAACAGTGCCACTGTGACAACACCCTTAAAAAACTTAAACTGGGGACTGTAATGAACTAGAAGCCAGGGCAGTGAGAAGTCAGCATGGACAGATTAAATAAAGTCTTTTAAAGACCCTTGGACTGGAAATATAGCATTCTGACTATATTTTGGCAGAAATATATCTGACTTATCTATGTATTGATAAATATACCTACAATTTCTCAGTGATAGAAATAATTGGTTTCAGGTGTGCTGTTTTAGTTGAACTGATAATAAGTAATTCATTTTAATATGTTATAATGACCTTCTCTGTCTTGCATGGAGTCAGTCTAGTTCATGTTTATTCCTCTTTGATGACATTTTATTTATGCTAAGTGTCTCTGTTGAACTGCCTTAGAAAAGAGGGCATCGTCTCAATAGCTTCAGCACAGTGAGATAATGCAGCACCTGCAGACTCGCCATCCAGCTGATTGGTCTATTCCAGAGCCAGGTCCCCTCACCGGTGCCTGTGAGGCACATCCCTTTCCAACCACGCCACTGATCAATGCAGTTTGAATAGAAACACTACTGACCAGCAGAGTGCAAAAACAAAACTGTGTCCGCTTCACTTTGCTCTTTTCAGCTGTATTGTATAAAGGAGACAAAGCCACTGTGCTGCTATGTGGATCACAATGATGGTGCTACAAAGTCACTGCGGCTCAACATCAGCCGAGGTTCAAGTGAGTGACGTAGATATTAGCCTGTGATTATGAACTTAGCCCAAATACATAAATGACAGTCGTCACTCTTGCGTCATATCACAAAGTGACGGTCTTTTTCTTTCAAATTAAGCGACTGAAAATTCAACATCATGATGAGCAGAGCTCTGTTCTTTGTGGTAGCGTGGCAGAGAGGTAGAGCTTTGGCGGGGGAGGCAGGCAGGATTAACATAGTGGTGAAGAAGACTGCCTCTGTTGTGTGGCTGAACATTGTAAGCCTGGAGGCAAGAGGAAGAGGGAGGATGACAACTGAATTCAGCTTCATCCAAAACAACACTTCCCTCAGCGTGTCCTTTTTAAGGCCTCAGCCCCCTTCCTGCAAGGTTCCTCTCACAGCACCTTTGAATGCTCTTTTATCCAACAAGACGTTGCAGTGCTTTATCATCCTCCTTCCCCCAACAAGTCTCAACAGTTGTCTAAAAAAAAAGAGCAAGATCTATTCTGGACTGATTTTATGAGACCACCCATAACATTTTCTGCACATATTACTGCCTCAGTGCCAAAGTCTTGCATGATCCCTCACATGATTAGTCAGCCTGCTCTGACTAATCATGGTGTATCAAAAACATGCCAAGTTATATCATGTGCCTTTACTCCACATTTTTATATTTTTTGTATCCCATTACACACCAAACTTTGATAAGATTACACTGTGGCCTCAGCATGTACTCTAATCTTAACCATTTGATGAGTAATTGTAACAATGTAAAGCCTCAAATGAAAGCCCTTAAACATGTATAAATAACAAAAGACCTGGATTTTCACACTTCTTTCAGGTTAACATCAGAAAATAAAAAGCATAGTTTGAAACGAAAACAAGATAAATAGAAAAAGAAATTAAATTAAATTAAACATGATAAATTTGAAAAATTAAAGCTTAAGAGAAACTTAAGCAGAAGTGGACATACAATACATACAAGAATACATTCAGATGCAGAAGAGAACGGATCTTTAACCTGGATTTAAATAAACTGAGCGTTTCAGGTGAACTGATGCTTTCTGGGAGTTTGCAGAAATGTGGGACACCGAAGCTGAATGCAGCTCCTGACAAAAAGACCGGATCCAGATGATTTGAGCAGTCTGTAGGCTAAGGATGTAGGTTTGATATCGACATTGGTACTGTGGGGAAATATAATTTGGAATCAGAGGTCCCTGTAAGATGTGCTGTTTTGTACTATTGATAGATGTTTATTTGCAATATCATGTCATTAAAAGTGGACAGAAAATCAATTAAGTCTCATCTGTACTAAAGCTCACCTGCTGTGACCCTACCTCTCCACCTCCCTCAGCATCTCCTCTTTCTAAACTCAAGCTTTAGCACACTGGTTTATGCTGAAGAAAAGGGATTATTGAATCAGTAACTTTTATCTACATTATTAATAACTCACTAGTAGCTATTGAGGATCATAGTAATTTCTCAGTAATTTGAACTTAAATTGACTCTAA
The DNA here is from genome assembly GCA_036024015.1 of Craterocephalus amniculus. Classification (NCBI taxonomy): domain Eukaryota; kingdom Metazoa; phylum Chordata; class Actinopteri; order Atheriniformes; family Atherinidae; genus Craterocephalus; species Craterocephalus amniculus. Next base: position 49,765 of record JAVQJG010148437.1, read on the forward strand.
AATACCTCCTTATGTCCTCCTTTCTTTCTTTCCTTTTGACATTCCACATTCTGTCACCAGCTAGCACAGCTTCAGCGAGGTTTCCAATGGCAGCTTGCCATCACTGAGCGCTTTCACAGAATGAGAGACAGCAAGAACAGGTATCACGTTACTTATTACCTGTGTAATGGGAGCATGTAGATGCTTTTAATAGCTAATAATCAAACTTTTCAGTTTGATTATTAGCTGGGAATTTTCTGTGATGAAATTTGTATTTTCTTCCCGTGGATAAGTGGATTTCTCTGAATATGCTGGCTTCTTCCTACAACACTTTTGAAAACACATATGTTGGGTGAATTTGCTCTTCCGAATTGATCAAATAAATCCAGCTGAAATGACAAGGGGGCAAGCATTGGGTACAGAAAGAAAGAAAGAAAGAAAGAAAGAAAGAAAGAAAGAAAGAAAGAAAGAAAGAAAGAAAGAAAGAAAGAAAGAAAGAAAGAAAGAAAGAAAGAAATACAGAAA
>JAVQJG010148442.1:0-12424 GCA_036024015.1 Craterocephalus amniculus
AAAATGCCCTGAACTCGTACATATGCGCAATCAATGAGTCATTAATTGTAACGAAATTACCCCTTTTACCACATACTATGCCGCGTAGAAAACCATTTTTCTTAGAAAGATTAAAATAATATTAGGTATAGTTCCTTTAAGTAAAATAATATATATTTTCATTCATGCCCTCTTTTTCCTTTCTTTTTGCATTTGCTTTATATCTCCTGTTTTATTTTGTATATTGTTTTACCTGATTATGAACATGGTTCTTATATGCAAAGGCATATATTGTTATTTAACTGCAAATGGATACTGTAAAACTTGGATCCATTCCACTTGTGTATAATTTGGTAAAATGTTTTTATAGCCAGGAGGTATGATTTTTTTTACAACCATTATGCTCATTTGCTGTACTGCCTTGATTATGTCACTTGTTGTATATCTCAATAAAAGAAAAATAATATATAAATAAATAAATAAACAAAGAATCTTGCTATGTGGACTGGGACTGTCAAGCTGGTCTGAATGGTGCTCGATAAATGGAAAGAGAAAACCTTTTTTTGAGTTTTTAGCCCTAAACAGAGGTTTACCTGTAGCAGGACAAATGATACTGATAAAGCAACACCCAAGTCGCATTTAAATACATTTAAATACATGACGGAACATTTACATAGTTTGGAAAGGTACATTCAAAGCCTAGACCTCAATCCAACTTTCTGGATTTGAGGCTTGGTTTAAAAACAACGCCAGCAGACCACATCCAACATGAAGGAGCTGAAACCGCTTCGCTTTGAATAATGTTGGTAGAATCAGTGAATGGTCATGGAGATATACGCTCAGATGCTAAGAAAATGTTTCTCTGCAGGGTGCAAACCACTGTCGTTCCCAGCTACTGGTAGTTAATCAAGTTTATTTTTGGAACTTAATAAGAGAAAACAAAGTACAAAAGAAGAAGAATTAAAGGTAATAGAAAAATTGTTGTCCATGGCTAGGAATCCCCTGCTTGCCCCCGACCATTGTCAAAAGTAATAGTTATTGTATTTGGATATAAAATCCCTCTGTATGTTTTTGAGTCCCCACATTTTCCTTATTTAGCCTGCAGGTTCAAAATCGTATAACACATAATCTTTTAAATCTTCAAAGAACACTACAATCTACTGCAAGCTCTAAGAAAACCATTTGAGCCTTTAAAGATGAGCCTTTAGAGTTATTTAGTGACACAGCTAGCTTCACGTTCTGTGACCTAAAGTAGCCTAGTTTAATGTAACGTGCTCTTAAAAAACAAAAACAAAATCTGAATATTTCTTTTAGTCAGTTTTTACAAACGACGCTAATTAGTACTGGTAGGAATTTCATACACAGACAAGCTAGCTGTTTTCCTCTGTTTACAGTCTTTCTGCTATATGACCAACCTTTCTTGGCCTGCATGTCCGTTATGGTCAGTAAAAAAAAAGCTTCAGCGTACATGAACAAGATTGTTTACGCACAATAAGCCAGCAGATATCGGGACCATAGGTGACTGCTTATGCACTAAGTTAAGAAGGAAGACCAACAAGTAAAGTCTGTCACTGTAGGCTTCTGCTTCCCCTTAAAGATTAAATCTTTATTGAGAAAAATTCCAGGTCGGCTTATGGCCGCACCGCCCGCCGCCTCCAACAGGGCTGATTATTGAACTGACACACAAATACACACTGCACACAAACCCAAAACATTGGGAGCAATTGGAGGCCTGTTGTGAGGCGACATTGATGACGCGTGTGGGATGGGATAATCTCTCCAGCTGTACCCTCACCCGCAGAGGCTCATTTGGCCCCAAAAACTCACTGTGGTTTTTCCACACACTGATAAACCTCCGCATATCTTAAGTTCTGGTTCTCCGTGCGCCTGAATAAAACTCTACCATGTAAGCTAATTTATAATAAATTCTGTTTCAGGGTTTATCTGAGTTTAGGCTGTCAGATTTGCACCTTGTTTGTTTTTTCCTCCTTCTTGTAATGTTAAAGATGAACTAAAATAAGTCTAACTTGTATGTTCATTAACAAGAATAGAGTTTTGAACTACTTACCGCAGTACGACTGACCTCTTTGGAATGAGTCAGAAAATGTCTCCCCCTAGTGGTGAGATGCGAATACAGTCAATATCCAATCGGCCTCATTTCTTCACCCACCCACAAAGTACCAAGAGGGTGTTTTTTTTCTATTAAAAAAAGAAAATGATGAGGAAAAGGAAATAATTAAAAGTGGTTAAATATGTAATTGGAAAAAGCTAAAAAACAAAACTGAATTAAAACATGGGAACAATTTTAAGTAAAATGATCAGATAAGTATGTTCATGCTTCAATACTACTGAATTCTTTTTGCTTTTTTTTTTTTTTTAAGGGTGTTGTAACTTATCTTGAAAGTCAACTCTCTTTTCACAAATAAATTGTGGTCCAAAACTTTCACAAGGGTCTTACTTCCCTTTTTGCGCTCCTTTGGTGAAATATAATTTGAAAAGTCGTTTATTTTGGTTATGAATTTATACGTTAAAATTAATAGCTAAAATTTAAGTAGGCCTACCTATAAGCAACATTCAGAAAGGAGGAATACGATTGTAGTCAAACTAATGTGTTCTTCAATTAACTTGTCATATTGTACAACAAATCAGTACACCTTACAGTCCAAAGCAAATTACATCTGACTGATACCAACATTGGATGGAGGCAAAGAGGACTATCTTGCATGTGGACAGTTGACTGGGACAAGAGCAGTATTTGAACCACCAACCATTGGAAACCTGCTCTACTACCTGAGTGTCTGCCACTTATCCAGAATATCACTGCTACAGATAATAATTACCTTCAATACAACTGTCAGTATGAGTTTACCTGTGATGATTTATTCAAATAAACGAATTTCTTTAAAAGAAATATTTGTTGGAACAGCAATGCAGCTCGAAAATCTGACACCTGTTTTTTCCTGAATGATCTGTTGTAGTTCTGAGGATCGCCATAGGGGGGCAGTGTCTCTCACATACTGACGATACCTCACTGTTACCTATCACTGTTGTAGAGAAAGAGCTGTAAAACTTTTAGGATATTGTCTGAAGAGTACCTGATTTAATCTGATGTGAAGCGATACACTCACGTGTACTGAGAACAATTATATGATGTTGACAGATATCCACCTTTTTTTATTTACCTGTCAGTTGGCAACTTCCTGCAGGTGGATGAGATTGACTTGTTCCAACCTATCAGCAGATAGTTTATTACAGGTAGAAAAAGAAAAAAAAGAAGAAAATATGCAGGTTCTGATTACCTTTTAGCAATACAGATGTTATTGTTATTATTATTATTGTCGTTATTATTATTTACTATTTTAATATAATATCAAAATGTTTTTTTTCATGATTTTGGTTTTATTTACTTTGTTTTTCTCTTTTCCTTTGACTCAATTATTTTCTAAGCTATCTGTTCAGATTTACAAACAGAAAGGTTCTCATTATCTTCCAGTCATGTTTTATGTGTTCTGGCAAATGGGATTTTTAAAAAAAGGAAAACATGGTTATTTCATGATTTGAATAATCCCATGCTAAAGATAACCAGTCCTTAGTCAGATGTGCATGTCGTCCATAAACATTTATGGTATTTGTGATGTTGAGACGATACCTCTTCTGAGCTGGCAAATAACTAGTTGAATGAATACCTGGTTGACATTTTTGTTTCTATAAACAAGGGGATCATCTTTTTTGTTTTTGTTAATAAAGCTGAAAATGTGAATTTCATTTAACGGTCTGGCAAGCCACCTAAAGACCGTCCACAGAGAAGAAGAGTCTATTGTCAGGGGACATTGCTGATTTTCTCTGAAGAACCACAGCCTTTTTCACCTCATCTATTTGATCAGAAAAGTTGGGAGATTTTGTTTACAGCTGATAACTGTAGTTAAGAGATCAAAGTTCACATGAAGCACACTGCTCCAACAGGGAACTTACTGTATATAAACAAAGTGTGGGCATCCCCCCTCTGCGTAATTGGACTGCATTAATCTAGTCAAAACTGACACCTAATTACTGCATTTACAGAAAATGCATTTTGTGTAGCACCATGAAAAGCATCAACAGACAAATTCACATTTTGATGTGTGAACCTCAAACAATGACAAACGTCACGTCACAAGTCAAGTGACTGACAGACTTACAAGGTTCTGAAACACGTCTGAAATATTTTTCCCGAGTTAAAACCAGTTGTGAATTTTTCACCGTTAATAGTTTCCTTTGAATGGAAACAAAGATCATTGTTTCAAATCCTGTGGTCATCTTAATGTTCCAACAGAAGCACATAAATCCACATGTGAAATATTTCTTTTTAGAGTACTGATGGAGTACAGAAAAGCTTATTTTTCCACTGTTGTGTACTTTACTGTATATCTGTCACACAGGGGTCAGGCCTCCTTCATTATCATATTGTTGCCATGGTGGTTCAAACTCACGAAGGACGGCCACACTCCTGAGCAAAGCCATGCATGACAGAGGGGTGATGAGAGGCAGGCAGTGCTCCAGGTCATCGATACGGTGACTGACAGTCGATCCTGGGTGAAGAGCAGGAAGCTGCAGTTCGCATTTTTGAGAAAGATTCAGAAGTTCTGCCGAAGCCACTTTTTCCTTTTTCTTTTTCTTTTTTGTGAAAATGAGTGTTGTTTCCATGAGGAGGGCTCTGAATGACAACGGTAAGGCCTGCTATGCAATTTTAAACAGCTCATCATGCTCTATGCAGATTACACTAAGCTGCTGTAGCCCTTTCTTCCAGAGCTGCTCTTCTTAAGTGGACTCAGAGTTTTTGTCTGTGGAGCCGAGGATACTGCTTGAAACTCATTAAATCACTGCTGCTTGATATTCATTCATTTATTCCATTTTCACTGACATGGCCTTATTGGACTTGCTGCACGTTTCTGATCAACTCTAACTTTGGGTTTAAACATTAATGAATGCAGTGCAAGCGGATTACACTTGCTTTTTCTTCATTTGCCCTTTTAAATTAGAAGCTGTTGGCCCCAACATTTACAGATGTTTAATAAGATCAGCTTGCAAGACGTCAAACGCTGATAAAATATACTGAGTCCAATCGTAAACTTTGTTTAAATTGAAAATATGTGCCAAAAAAAAAAGAATATAATGAGCAGAGCTGCACCTGAAGTGATGGAAACGACTGTCTGCACACAGATGAGTAAGCGGGTCAGTTAGAGGTGGACCTTTGTCCAGAGACAGAGAGAAGAACATCATTAATTCATGCGGATGTATCTGAACAGTTGCCTAATTGCACCGCGAAGAGCCCAATTACACATCTGACGTACCTTCACAGCAAACAGGCTGGATCACATGTCAGCCATGATATGATTGTGTGCGTCTTATTTATAGTTGTGGCACCCAGGTTCAGCGTTGGAATCTTTCTGTTTGTTTGATTAAAACATGCAAACAGAAAGCAGAAGCCTCAGTCTGAAACCTTCTGCAGAATTTACTGACACACGTTTAGTTTTGCCGCTCTAATCATGATGCTGTTCGTAACGTGAGCGACAGACGCACTCTGTTCCCTCATCTCACTGTGCAGCATGCACGAATGAGGATTTGAATGCAAGCTCTGCTGTTGAGAAGGGGATCGTCTCTCATCAAGACCAAAACCCTCAGAAGAACATCAGGCAGCACTTCTCCACGCTACTTCCCCGCCTTCATCCATCAGCTCCTGGTCAAGGTGAGACTCACTCCAGAGAGTGAATCCAATCACTTTTGATAGAAAGAATAATAAAAGAGTAAAGAGTGTGCTCGGCCTCAGGTTGCAGGCAGCTAGCTGAGCTGGGAGCATCGGATGAAGCAGAAAGGAAAAAACAAAGAACTGAAACTTTATCCTAAAGTTTGACTTTCAGTCTTTAAGGGGTCATCTGACGTGAGGAAACAGTGAAAACACCCGTATGGGTAAAAATACCCCAAAGCTGCTGAAGCTTTAGTGTTCTGCTATTTAGATCATGAACCTCTAACATGACTTAATGGTTGAAATGGAAAATAAACATCAGCTCAAATGGCCACCGCCTAAAACTTCCACTGCTTTGGAAAGAATGGTGTGAAAACAAACACAGTCACCCATTAAATGCTTTATTGCTTCTGTTTTTACTCTGCTGCATCACAATCTTTTCTCTGAGATGTCCACCCTCATATCTCACTCGTGCTTTTCTTCAGTCTCTCCTCTGTCAGATCAGGTCTACTCACAGGCAGCGGCCATCTTCCAGCAGCTTCGTGTGGAGAAGCCAGTCACACATCAGCTTCTGCCCTATGAAAAAAAGGCAGACACACCACCGCCTGAGAGTGGAGACAAAGCCACGCGGCTACGCGCCTACCAGCTCGCCTTCAGCACGCTCAAGTGTAAGATGCTTCTCCTCGAGTAAGCAATTTAGGATATTGATGTCCAAAATCTGTTCTATGTTTCCAGCTGAAGTGCATACGGTGCCGGTGCAGGTCGATGCTTCAAAACAGGGAGAACATTTCCTTCTGCTCTACTTGCACCCTTCAGACCTTACCTGACTCCAAAAGGAGCCTTGTTATCTCTATAATGAATAGCAGCGCAGCAACACGCGTCAATTCCAGTATTTGCTTCTGAATATAGTCCTTAGCTGCAGACTGTAGATTAATAGTATATAGTCGTATATTTCATTTCTCCATGTCAATGCACATCGCTTGAGCTGGAGCTGCAGCAGATGTCTGTGTGGGAGGTGATAAGAGGTGCACGCAATACACACATCCATAAATGCACTTTATGAAGCACTGTTCACTTTTTGAAAGTGTGCATTGGGTTGTTTTACGAGGACATGTAGGAGATTACTTTAATTTACCTGGAAAAATTATTTTAAAGTTGCCCATTTTGAGTATATAATTTTAAGCACTGTCCGATGATAACACGTTAACATGAAAGTAATGCCGGGCCCACTCAAAATCCATTCTGAACCCACTGCTGGACAAGAAGTACAAAAGGACAAATTTAGATTATTTTGTAATCACTCTGTTTTAATTGTTACCAAACATGCCTTTCAAATGTATAAATATGAAATATTCCCTATGTCTTATGGTGAGAAGGCAGTGATCTTAGTACATCCTGTTATTGCAGAGTTTATTCTAACACCACAATCATTTCCTTAACCTAACCATCAAGTTATTAACATCCCATTAGCACAACCAGTACATCAGACACTGAGGCTTAATCAGATGCCCACTGCATGTTTAAGCTCCTGCACATCTTACAAGCATGACTTTAGGATGTGCAGGGTTTTCAAAGTCAGTGATGTACCAATCACAAGCTTGGAACAGTTAAAAGTTAAAAGTCATCATTTCTGTGTTATAACACCAGATTTTAAGACGTAAACATGTTTCCCACCTTAACTTTGTAGTTTTTAATAAGTGAGAAAGAAGAACCTGAATAGAAAACAAAGAGAAAGAAAGAAAGAAAGAAATACTTAAAGTTTAACTCAAACATCAGTTGCCTGCTTTGGAGACAAATTTATCCTTCCCCGTTCTTCTAAAAATTCTTACATGAGCCACAGGCTTATACTGTAGCTTTTGATCATCTATATTACAATAATAACTTTTGTTAGCTGGAGGACTTTGTTACTTACCTCTACATATGGATTACTGCTATTTGGAGCTGTGCAGGAGCTCCTCTTGGTACCCTGTTGGTACCCTGTACAGTGCAAACTCCAAACTAAAGCAGAATGACAGAGCCTTGAGTTCATGCCTGACATCAGCTAAATTGCAACAAATATGTAAACAAGCCAAAACAAAACAAACAATAAATAGTATATATATAAAATATATATAAAACAATACCAAATTGAAATGACCTACAATTAAATGGACTTTTTCCCCCCACATATCAAATCTGACAGCATCACAAAATGGACAAAAACTTTAAATCCATCAACTCTGTCATTCTTATCACCTTAACGAGCATTTAAGACAAATTAATATAATATCAGAATTTCAATGTTTTACTCCATTCTCATCGATCGGGTTAGCAACAGGCTAACAGATAGCTGCCAATGTTTACAAACAACTAAACCCTGAAGAGCAGAAATTTGTCTCAGAAAAGTTATAAAAAACAAAAGAGCTCCAGAAAGAGGTTGAGTTTGGTTGTGTGTGCCTCTGAGGGTAAATATATGAAGAGTTACTGTATTATAACCCTTATAAGGGGAAATAACTTTATAACAACTTACCTGCTCAGATTTCTCTACAGATTCATCATGATTTTCTTTCACATCCTTTTCCTCCAAGATCAAGATGTGCTGGAAAATGTCATTACTGACAGTTGCTTCCACACTTCCCAGCAAATTGTGAGTCTCATTTGATTTAACATTTGTGTGTTTGTAGTTCTGATTAAACACATGGCATGGCTCTCTGTCTTTCGATGAAGCATTTGTGGTTTCTTTAAGACCGTGTTGGTGAGACATTTGTATGCAGATCTGTGTGTTGTCGAAGACAAGTGATGCGTCCCAGAGCAAGAACAAAAAGACCTGCTTTCCAATTTTAAGACTAAAATACAAAGTATAAAATACACTATAACACAAAGTGCAGTGACATGTGCATCTATAAAGAGACACACTCAGGTTGTGTGCGTCCCTGTTTGTGTGTGCGAGTAAATGGTGAGTTTATGGAAATGCGGGGAATAGGCTGAGATGTTGTTAATCTGCAAGCGAGACAATAAAATCCACCACATATCTCATTATTATTCAACACACATCCTCTCTGCAGCAGACGTATTCCACCTTCTGCCCACATGAAGTTAAAATCAACACAAAGTCAATTTCAACTTCAAAGAGCATTGAAAAGTTTTGGCGTCACCCGATGTTATGATTGTTCTGGAGCCAGAGGAGATGTAGTTACTGAGCTCATGTTCAGGGGTCTGTTGGTCCTGCTTCAAAAATATGATGCAAAAGTTACAAAATATCATGAGAAAGGCTGACAAAGGAGTTTAAAAATGAGAAGTAAATAGAAAATTTCTGTGAAAACCAAAATAGATGTTTACTATTTTCTTTAAACCTCACCCAACCGTCATAGAGACCGAAAGAAAGGTCTCACTAAAACCATCAAATTCAGAACATAAACTGGTAAATTCAAGATTAGATTTTGACTTACTTTGCAACTAGGGCTGCATGATATTGGAAAAAACCGGCATTGCAATGTTTTCTAACCCTGCAATATACATTGCAATATGATAAGATACAAGAAATCTCAATAGACAACTCCAACAGCATTTTAAATCCTGCTCTTCTGCCATCTTATTGACATTGAACTCATCTTGACTCTTTGTAAATGTTACAAGTCTGCTTTTTGTCTGTTAGTTGTTCTTACAGTTGCTTTAATCTGATATGAACATAGCACATTTTATTTTATTATATGCAAATGTAAACTGCATTTTGCCACAAAAAGTTGATTAAAAAGACTGATTAAGATTGTTAATGATTGGTGGATCACCCTGAACAAATGTATGTCAGGTACCTCTGAAAGTAAACAAGAACACACTGAGTTAATTTGCCCTCCTACATGATGTGACTACTTAACACAAATACATTACAATGACGAGGCTCAGACAATATATTGTGCGGCCCTAATCATTTCAACTGCTATCAGTGGGATCTTTTTACCAAAAACAGTGAAATCCACCATGTCTTGCAGTGCAGCGACTTGTTGCCACTGGCGATGGTGATGCTGTATGACTTCCAGGACAGAAAGTTTCTGCCCCCAAAACGGTCGGCACAGGACCCTGTCCAGGAAGTCAGAGACCTGGACAGGAGTCTCCAGAAGTGAGCATTGGTTTATCTAGTATGAGCATTCAAAGTTATAGTTTTTTATGAATGAAGATGGGCGTGATGAGGTGCGTTTCTGCTCCAGGTGTAAGATCAAGCTGGCGGCGTCCCTGGCTCGCTACAGAGTGAAGCAGAATCTGTGGAGCGTTTCCTTCTATCTGTGTGATTCTGTCAGGACCAAACAGCACTGGGCGAAAGGCCTGCCACTTTACGCTTGGGTCAACACTCTCAGGACCAGGTACTGGCTTAGATCAGGAGCAACCCAAGTCTTTTGGCCGTGGCTCACCCCAGTGTAAAAATAATGTGTAAAATGTGTCAAATTAATCATTTCTAGTACAAATGTTAAAGTTTAACCAAGCAGCTTGTCATTTAACTGCATACTTCTGTAATGTGGAGCAGGAAAATGCAGTGTTTAGACAACTTGAAGACAAAATTTTTTTTTAAATGCTTTATTTTTTTGTCGTTTTGAAGCTGCAAACTAGAAAACAGTTACGCACACATCACACAAATACAAACAAGCAACATGTTTTCTTTCCTGTCTGTAGTGTTAATGAAGTGTGTGAGGCGTTAAAAAGTGCTGGCTTGGACGAAGCAGAGGACATGACCGATATGAGGGAGTCCACATTCAGCAGGGATCATCTCTGTCCAGATACACTTGTCTTCTCCCGGCATCTGCACACGCTGCTCCATGGTTCTCTCGCCAATACAAATACGCTGAACGTGCAGGTACAAGTCTGCTTGGGTACTGAAGTGTGAACGAGATAAAAGTAAAAATATTCCTTCCTTTGGAGAAACCTGTGAGCCACGGTGGAGATGGCTCACAGGTAGGAAGAGAAAACACTCTTACATTTGTGATCATGCTTACCCTATGCAGAAGGTAAAAGCATGACAGCAGTGTACAGGGGTAATATTTATAATGAAAAACAAGAAAAAAGAGAAAAAAAGAACATGAGATTAAAATTGTATATAAAAATATCAAGTTTCACATTTTATTTATAATTGAAATGGTGCAGATTCAGACTTTTAGATAAAAACAAATTAAATGTAGCAGAGAAAGGAGTGGGTATTTGACTTGGATTTAAATTAAACTTTCTGGGAGTTTGATTCAGACATTTATTCTTTGATCGACCCATATCTGAACAAAAGTTAAAGATTTAGTTCAACAGAGATATTAGAAAGGGAGGAGATCTTGGAAGCTTTAGCTCAGATTTAATTACACCAAGGAAACAAATCCAGATTTTTCTGTTACTGAACCGCCATTCCTCAGTATTACAATTATCCTGTTGCAAATAATAAACCTGTTTTATTTAACAAAGCTCATTTGATTAAGTCAAGCATTTTATTAGGAAGGATCCAGTTTTAAAATAGAATAGTGACATTTTAACAGTAAAACAGTAAATCTAGTTGTCTCATCTTTTGGCTTGTTCTGTGCATACATGACTTCATGTGATTGGAAAAACTTTAAACTGTATAACTGTGGCTGTTTTGAACTGGAACAGAGGCACAGTCTACAGTTTTCATTAAAAAAAAAAGAGTCCCTCCATGTCCGTGTCATTACTTACTAACGTGTCTGTTTGTGTGCATCTGTTTGTAGGACAGGAGTGTGTGTGTGGCGGTGAGTGTGTTACAGCCGCTGCTATTTGATAGAGGGGACGTTTTGGTAGCGGGCTCCTTCTCGGCTCTGACCCTGGCTCATATAGCCGTCGTGGCTGCTGCCCGATCAGGCCGGGTGTTGGTGTGCGGCTCAGATCACACACCTTCACAAGCAGAGGAGATGCAAGAGCTGTTCAGACAAATGGAAATCAAAAGTAAGTGACTTGACGGCACTGGAGAAATCTGATGGTTTCATGTGAATGCTTGCATTCTTTCATTAGATCCTGCACACTAACTGAGTTATATCACTAGTGAAATGGTCCATAGTTTGTTACAGTGAGTGTATCATTGGCCACACTCCAGTCATCACTCACTTTCAGTCAATGACTTGAGGTAATTTGGGATTTTTGTTCTAGGAACTGGCGATACCTACATTTTCCTGTTGATACGATACCATTCGATTATGGTATTTTTTCAGCAATACCAATACTTTTTTGCCCTTTGAGGGATAAGGTTTAAAAACTCTATTAATATTCTTAAAATGGTAAAATTATGAAATTACAGTTTAATATAAAACTATTTTACAATTTCAATGGAAAATAAAACTCATAATGGTAATATGATAAATAATAAATCATAATGCGCAATAACCTGCATTAAACCAGTAAAATATCAAAACAAAGCATCGTCACTAACAGTAGAAGCATCATGACATCTGATAGGCTGCCATAAGCATGTGATACACTGTGGCTGGGCTTCACATGCAGATTTATTGCTTAAAACCCGGAAGTGAAAACAAATGTGCTTTAATAAGCAGAGTGGTACCTGGTTATTCAAAACATATCGATCTGATACTTTGACAGTCGTCAACATTAGGATAACTCAACTTAGATGTCCCTCGTAGAGTACAGTAGTTAAAGCGGCTCTATGCAGCATTATCATCGTCATACAGCAGCTTGGAAGTAAGTATTTTGCTTGACTGACCTGTTCTGATGAAAAAGCGGACATTTCCTCCTCCATCGGGTCTCCCC
>JAVQJG010148448.1:0-27874 GCA_036024015.1 Craterocephalus amniculus
TAGAAAAGTGACAGCTAGGAGCTTCATTGACAGATATGACCAGACTGATCTCACCGTAAAATGTGAAATCCATGGCTTCTTCACTCTACCTTGAGTCATTGAGGCTTGCAGTGTGTAAAGATTACAAGTTGGTACATCACACAGTAAAGTGACAAGCTTCTAATATGCAGACCATACAGTGCAGTGCAAAGAATTTGTGCTCATTTCACATGTCTGTCAAAGCAGCCTGTTTGGTTACCGGGGTAATGAGTCCCACCGCAGGCAGTAGTGATGACATGGCAGCTTCTGTGAAGAGATACCGCATTCATTCACCAAGAGGAAAGAAGGAATCAAGTTCTATTGATGTTATTTCAGGCAATGTCAGGCTCCATAAAGCATATCTTTTCCTAATTCTGCTCCTAACCTTTTCTGATGCTTCAAATTTAAACAAACACACATTTGAAGTGGAACAAAAACAAACACTAGCAGACAGTTTATTTTATGATGATTTTATGTTGTGTGTGTGTGTGTGTGTGTGTTGTGCATATGATGATAAATGTGTGACCTAATGACCTTTGTTTTGAACTTGTTTTTATCTCATTACAACATTTGTTGTTTTTTTTTGTTTTTTTTTATGTAAAGCACTTTGAGAGACTGAATGTATGAAAGGTGCTATAGAAATAAAGTTTGATTTGATTTGATTTGATTTGAAACATTTGTATGAATCTTACCAAGCAGTGACTGGAAATCAAAGTACGGATGAATGAAAAAAAAGAAACATCACTGCATAAAACAATAACAGCACCATTAAATGGATATGAGGGCTTTTAGGTAGTCCGTCCAGTTTCTTACATATGACTGGGGACATCCTCTAAATCAGTTAAGGACTCCCACCTCATGCTAAAACCATGCTTGGTTTTATGTTTTCATTAGCAATATTCTTGTCATAAATAATGTATTTTGGCTGAGTCCGAAATGAAAGTTAAGTAAACCACATATAGTCTCACTTAAAGAAAGATAGAGACAAATGATTTGCTCTGTGGTGTTTCTGAGATACATTTTAAATGCTTCAGGAAAAATCAAGGTTACCAGGACAGGCATAAAATGCTCCACTACTGCTGCACCTGGTCAGTGACGACCTAAACCTCCTAAATATGAACAAAAATTCATTGATGTACACATATCCTTAAAAGTGCCTTTTTTCAACTATTTCTTAGTTTTTTACAAAGGATACATTTGTTAAAAATGTACAGGGGATTTTGATCACCATCCTTTATTGAATTAATGATGATTGTTACTCTGTATATGTCCATAAAACTTTTTCCAATCTTTTTTTTATAATTGTTTTCACCTCAGCTTGTTTGACCACACACAATTGGCTTAGGTTTTCCTGTAACTCAAACAATAATCTACATCACTTCCTTCTTCGTGATGCTTTATAGTGGTTGGCACATGTCACTTCCTTCCTGATCCACCGGATGGTCTGTTATCCCGTGAAACGAGAACCCCTGCTTTCAAATAAACCAGTGGCCGATTCTTCCATCGGTAAACATATTTGAATCACTGCACTTGAAATGTCTGAGAGAAGCTCTCAAAAGTCCCAAACAATTGCTTGAAAACTAAACAGATGTTGTAAAACTTCTTTCGCAAGGGACTGCTTCATCAGTTCACTGTGATTTTGTAACCATGAGGAGGACCATGCACATTTTAATAAACTAGTTATCCAGGAAGTCATGACTGGAAAGTTAATTGAATATGAGTATTATTAGAGACTATTTATTGTGCTGACAAGTGATAGATGGCATTACGTTGTATTTGATGGGGCCATTTAGTAAGGTCTCCCACTGAATGTACGGCTGAGCCTTATTTCTAAAGAGAGAGTGGGAGAGCGGTTCATTCCTGAGTGCTGTGGGGTGATTGCTTGTGAAGCCTTTGTGTTTCTCACTGCCATGTCTTGGTGGGCCGGAGCACCTCGCTGTCAGTGCCACTCAGTCAGAGAAAGTGTGCGCGTGCACGTAAACACAGAGAGAGTCGCCACTGAATCAGAAAGAGAAGTAGGCCAAGGAGAGAATAAGGATGATTCCAAACTGGATCTACTCCTTCATGTCTAACAACAAAACGCAACGCTGACCATCTGTAATGAACTTAAAAAGGCATCAACAACCCTCAGGAGTACAAAAGAAACGCAAATATTCAACCATAACCATGTCAAACTAGGTTGATACACTTCTCTTTCCAGTTAAAGTGTGTAAAAAAGTAATAACAACGTGTTCTTTAAAGCGGGGGAGGCCGGGGACTCTCCGTGCGGTGCAGCCATGTGTTTATTTAAAAGTGACCAGCCTCATTCTCTCCTCGCCTCATAGTTCTGCCATGGTTATAAATTTGTTGCCCAACTGTTGACATCGCTTGCAATATGGTGCGCTCATGACTACTGTGATCACTACACGCAGTTTGATTGCGAAAAGGCTGTGCACGCCTCGTTGTCTGCTCTCTCGCGCGCACACACAAAGGTGGTCATAAAGTAATAAAGCTTCGTGGAAGCCTAATGAAAGCAAAGAAAGGAGGGAGATAACAGAAGAGACTCAATGCAAATGCATAACAATAATTGCTCTGATGGGGGAGTTTTTTTGTGCATGTGTGTGTTTGTGTTTGTATGTGCGCGCGCGCGTTCGCGGGGAGGTATCATCTTCTCCCTCCTGCAGCAGTGAAAGCAAACTCCCAGCCTGTCTGTGGTCCCACTCCTCCCCTTTGGAAAAGAATCCGCCGTATCACAGCTAATTGAATAAGTGACAATGAGCGGGCAGACGAGGCGACAGATGCTCGCGTGCCTTTACAACCGTGCTACCAAAATCCCCGCACTCATGCCCGCGCACGCACACATTCCTCTTGAGTCTACTCTGACCCGGGGGTCCAGAGGCGCATTTCCATGGCAGCTCCACCTGCTGTGCTACCATTGAGTCAGTGAGGTGGTGTTGGCGGAGGATTTTGCATATATTGTCATGAATGTTAGTGACAGACGTTTAATTCGCACTGTGACTTTATGGCTACAAGGCCCGGACACACCGAGGCAATTGTGAGCTAATGCATAATAAAGAGAGCTCCAGAGAGAGAGAGAGAGAGAGAAAGAGAGAGAGGGGGGGGGGTTGTTTGTTTGTTTGTGCTGATCGCAGGAATTTTTGGAGACTGCTCCGCGTCCTCGGAGCCACGTAAGGATCAATAAAACTATGTTAGGGATAACTGGAAGCAGGGGAAGTTAAACAAGAAACTTACCAAACAGAGACATGGCGTCCTTGCACCTGCAGCAGAGGATGAATAATTTTAACTCAATTATTGGTGTCCATAAGACCATGTTTGTTCGGCTCCTCTGGTTCTGTAGCGTGGCTAAATGTATTAAGCCTCCATCTGCTTTTTACTTAGATTATACCTACCCCCTCCATACATTAATTGTTGTATTCTGTGGATTGTTTAAAACCCCCGCTCACCCACACCCCCTCCAACTCTCTCTTTCTTTTGCTCACTTCTTCCATAAACTCCAGAGCTGACTTTGTTCTCCAAATGTGATTAGCTTCTCTGGGACGAAGGGAATAATTGCATTACTGCATTGTGAGCATTTGGAGCTATGGAAATGTTGGGCGCCCGTATCAAACCTGTTTAAATACCAAGCGCACTGTGGTGAAAGATGTGCAAAATAGGAGTGAATGCAAACATTTTGCAGACATGACCTGGGCGATGAATAGATGCTGAGACTGGGAATAAAGGTTTTCTGCCAATTTAAGGCCGTGGGTTCAAAAAGGGGAGCTTCTGGTTGGTGTCCATGCACGTTTGGAATATTTAATAAGCTTTTTTTTCTCGGTAAAAGGAACATAAAGCTTTAGAAGTTGGCCAGATGCGTTCTTTTTTACAGAGCAGCTCACACAGAAAACATTTTGAGATGGTGCGTTTATTGCATTTTTCATGCAGTCAGTTTAGCTGTCTTTCAATTTTAATGGCTTAAGGTTAATTTTATTTCTCAAAAAATATTTTGAATGCTTAGAAGGATTCATAAATGGCTTAGGAGTGCTTTGGCCAATTAGTGGTAAGTGCAGGATTTTTTTAAAAATGCTTTGGGGAAGTTTTATCCTCCCAGATCCCCAATCTGTACTATGATGCTTGATATTTGATTTTGTTTGAATGCTTTTTGGGACTGAAATCAAAACGTTGAGGACACTTTTTGATGCACACAAGCACAACCGCGCATAGAGTGCGAAATGTGTGAATGAATCTGGAAAAGCTGCTTGGTATACTCTCTAATCCCCCATGACAACTTTTTTCCTCGCAGTTTTGAGGGGTTGAGGACTGCTGGAGCTCAGCTTGGTCGGCGGTAATCGCTGGGTCCTGGTGCCAAACAAACCGCGCCAGATGGTATCCAGAATGCACGGTCCCAGTTGTGCACATTTATTAAACCTTAGATCTCTCTCCCACTCCCCTTTCAGTTCCGTGCCCTCACATGTGCGTGCGTATTCATATGAGGTAGACCTTTTTCTGGTCAGATGAAACTGCATGCTCGAATGAGTGAGTTTCGGATGTCGCGCTCTTTATCAAACACCATCGTATGGGGAGTTTGAAGTGATCTCGAACAGATTTGTGCACGGGGACAGAGCTGTTCCTCGGCGTGACCAACTCTTTAAAGGCATTCATTAGAGTCCGGCTCTCTTTCAAGGCGATTCGCCACACCGCTTACCCAGCTTATGCTCTTACCCACAGACAGCCACAGATGAGGCACATGTAAAGAATATACTTCACTAAATGCGTCTACCACAAAGTGTCTGTGCATGTAGAAAGGGTGGGTAGTCAGCTGCCACTTCAAAGTGCAGAAAAAGACGAGGTACAACATAAGCTGGCGAGATGCATTAATGCTGAGGCATCAAGTGCTCCAGTCATTCCAGGATGAGTGATGACTGCTCGTTTTGTGTTTCAGATAGCAAAAGTGTCGTGCGCCGTTACAACGCTGATGGTTAAAAGATAACTTTATTGTCTGATGAGATTTTTTTGTCTCCGTGCTGTTTGGGTAGAACAGACCCGAAGCGAAAAAATCGTAAACCTTTCTTTGGTTTTACGGCGGGGGGTGATGGGAGGGGGGCAAAGGAAGCTCGCAGAATGAATGCTTTCTTCGCGTTTATTTTATCCCCTGGCCATTGTAGATGCATAGCCGTTACTCTGAAAAGTGGTGAGAGTGAACCCCCCATAAGGCGGCTTTTATTTTAAAAAACACCCCTCCCTCACCCTCCACACAAACACACACTTTCTCTTTTCTCCCCCTCCCTCTTGCACCTCCTTCTCTTCTCCTTTGGATTTTAAGTGGCCACCAGCCAGCTTTTGATTTAAGAAGCGTTTTTCTTTCCCGGCACGTGAAAAGGGGGCCAGGACTGATGTACAAGTAGTAGGTTTGAGGCGGGTTATTTTGGGGCAAGTCTGTGTGCAGAGGCGCCTCAAACGGAGAGAGAGAGCGGAAGGGAGCGCACGGCGCACAGACCAGACGCAGAGAGGAGAGGGAGAAAGGCGCACAGATTTCAGGGGCATTCAGCTGTTTTTTCCCTGCACACTGGACACGCGCAACAGATCTGCATGGCAGGAGATGGCAGATAAAACAAATTCGGATGCTTTTATGAAAATTAGGACAACTTAAAGCGAGCTTTCAATAAACAGCCGCGTGTTTTTATTCTCTTGACTCAGAGACAGCAATGCAGCTATTGTATGAAGAAGCCGATTACTTTGTAAGTTAAAACTGGAATTAATATCTGCTTCGTTTTGCGGCAATTTTTGGATTATTTTCACCCCTTCAAAACAATGCAGCCAGAAAAAATGACGGGGCTTTTTCTGAGAAGAATGTGGAGAGTTCTGGCTCTTTTGGCGCTGACATCACAGTACGCCACCGGGAAGACACTGAAGTATCAGATTTTTGAGGAGCAAAAGGTGGGCACAGTCATTGCCCGTTTGAAAGATGATGTGGCGGATGTTTTGGCCAAACTTCCGAGCTCTGTGTCCCTCCGCTTCAGGGCTATGCAACGTGGGAGCTCATCTTTCCTCACGGTGCGCGAGCAGGACGGAGAAATCAGCATCAGGACCAGAATTGATCGTGAAAAACTCTGCGAAAAGAATCTTAACTGTTCCATTCAGTTCGACGTGCTAACGCTCCCCACTGAGCACCTCCAGTTGTTTCACGTCGAAGTGGAAGTGCTTGACATCAACGATAACGCACCCCAGTTTGCGCGTGCAGTCATTCCCATTGAGATCTCCGAGAGCGCGGCAGTGGGAGCTCGCATTCCCCTGGACAGTGCCACAGATCCTGATGTCGGTGAGAACTCTCTGTACACATATGCCTTAGAGCCCAGCAATGTCTTCAAGATTGACATTCAGTCCAGAAGTGACGGGGTTAAGTACGCAGAGCTGGTGGTGCTCAGGGAGTTGGATCGGGAGGTGCGCTCCGGTTACGAACTTCAGTACACAGCCTCTGACAGGGGCGTTCCCCCGAGAACAGGTTCAACCCTCCTCAAAATCAGTGTTGCGGACTCAAATGACAACAGTCCGATTTTTGAGAAGTCTTCATATGTCATCAATCTGCCTGAAAATTCACCTGTTGGCACTCTGCTCATTGACTTAAACGCCACAGACGCCGACGAAGGCACAAACGCCAAAATAGTTTACTCATTTAGCAGTCACGTGTCTCCCAAAATTATGGAGACGTTTAAAATAAACCCCGACAGCGGTCACTTGACTCTGATCAGGCGCTTGGACTATGAGACCCTGAACTCTTATGACATCGATGTGCAGGCGCAGGACATGGGTCCGAACTCTATGCCTGCTCACTGCAAGATCCTGGTTAAAGTGGTCGATGTGAACGACAACAAACCAGACATCAGCATTAATCTCATGTCCTCGCAGGGCAACGGGGACGCGGCTTATATATCGGAGGCTTCTCCGTTGGACACGTTTGTTGCGCTGGTGAGGGTGGAGGACTTGGACTCTGGCTTGAACGGAGAAGTTGAGTGCAAGCTTCACGGCCAAAGCCACTTCAAACTACAGAAAACATACGAGAACAACTACATGATTTTGACAAACGTGTCTCTGGACAGAGAGAAGAGGTCAGAGTTCAGCCTGACTGTGGTGGCGGAGGACAAGGGAACCCCCAGCCTCTCAACAGTCAAACATTTCACCGTGCACGTTACTGATGAAAACGACAACCCGCCTCGTTTTGAAAAGGGCCGATACGAGATCTTTAAATCAGAGAACAATGCCCCGGGAGCTTATCTGAAATCCATCATGGCCACTGATCCTGATCTGGATGCGAATGGACAGGTGAGCTACTCCATCTTGGAAAACACAATTCAGGACAGCCCCATCTCTACCTACGTCACCATAGACCCCTCCAATGGCGCCATCTATGCGCTGCGCACCTTTGATCGCGAGGATGTGAGTCGTATCTCTTTTGTTGTGCAAGCCAAAGATGCGGGGAAGCCAGCGCTGTTTAGCAATGCCACCGTTGTTCTGAATATTCTGGATGAGAATGACAATCCTCCGGTTATCGTGGTCCCCCAGCTGTGGAATTTCACTGCAGATGTTCCTGCATCAAAGTTCACAGAAGCTGGACACTTAGTAACTGTAGTCAGGGCAACTGATCGCGACACAGGGGTCAATGCTGAACTCATCTGCTCTATCGTGAGTGGCAACGAGGAAGGATTTTTCCTCATGGACCCCAGAACATGTGAGATCCACGCTAATGCGAGTCTGGAGAACTTTCCTCACGAGCACGCAGAACTCACAGTTGTGGTTAGAGATCAGGGAAAGGAAAGCCTCAGTGCCAAGGCTGTCCTGAAAATAACGCTCTATGAGAACTTGGAGAACCACGTGCAGTTAATGGACCAGGGAGAGTCCACTTTCGATGCGTCTCTGATCATCATCATCTCTCTGGGAGCCATCTGCGCCGTGCTCCTGGTCATCATGGTGGTGTTCGCCGCGCGCTGCAACCGCGAGAAGAAGGACACCAGGAACTCCTACAACTGCCGGGTTGCAGAATCCACCCACCAGCACCACCCGAAAAAGCCATCGCGCCAAATCCATAAAGGTGACATCACCCTGGTGCCCACCGTGAACGGGACCCTCCCCATCAGAGCTCACCACCGCTCACCTTCAGCCACGCCCCCCATGGACCGAGCCCAGATGGGGAGCAGGCAGAACCATCACAGCCGCCAATCCCTCAACAGCCTAGTGACCATCTCGTCCAATCACATCCCAGAGAGCTTTGCGCTGGAGTTGGCGCACGCAACTCCACCTGTGGAGGTGAGCGCACACACACAAACATACAGTCACACACGCGCGGTGCAAATGACTCAGAAAATGTCAAATTTTAGTCCTGCAATCCTGAATCTTCTCTCAGGTTCTCTTACCAACACACCCACACACACATACACACTAACACACACCAGCCTCCTCCTCCTCCTCATCACGCAGCAGTCTCTGTTTGAGCAAATTAACTCATCTCCCTGTGTGACAGTGACTTAATCAACACTGCCCTGTAGTTCAGACTGACTCTCATTAAATCTGTTGATGATTATAGATGTCTTTGTCTTTACCTTGTTTACACCCTGTCACCATTGCCTCCATCACCACTATGACTCACCCTCAGTCATATGTTTCCATATTCATCTAGACTCACCCATCCCACTCCCCTTTTTTGTTTAAATGTCATCCATTTTGTCTCACCCATTTTTAGCAGCCTTTCCATCATCCATTTTGTGTTTACTCATTTATTATCTTGTCTTCTGTGTTGCCCCCCCCTCCTCTTTTTTTTCTACCCTCCTCCTCAATGTCCCATCTGTTCTTCACCCCCTGTTCCCCTTTTTTTCTGTTTCTTTTTGTTTTCTTTTTGTTTATTTTTGTCATTTTTTTGGATGTAGCAAGTCTCACAGCTTCTGTCCATGCTCCATCAGGGCCAGTACCAGCCCAGACCCAGTTTCCGTGGCAACAAATACTCCCGCAGCTACAGGTAATTTACCCTTACCCCTCAGTCCCTCTCGCCTCTTTCCCCCAAAATAAGATTTATCTTTTGTTTGCTTTTCTTTAAAACCTCTTGTTTCTCATTGTGTATTTCACGTCCCAACATGTTGTGAAGTTAATGTCAGTTGATATTCTACATGGTTTGATGCTGTTTAAGTGTAATTTTCTTTTCATATCCCAGTTTTTGCAACATCTTTCAGTTCAAAAGTATGCAATTCATTTGTCTAAGTGTCGCTACAAATTTCACAGTACTTCTCACAGGAAATGGACTTCGATAGTAAAGTCTGCATCCATCAGAATTTCCCTCATAGCATCCCCCTTATGATCTCTAAGTGACGGATTTATAGATGCAACCCGTGGCTGCTCTGATAGATTTATTGATGGGCTCTACCTGCATGTAGAATTTATGGGCCAAGTCTTGTCTGGTGATTTGACAGATTGCAGAAGAAGCCTCAAGTCTGAAATGATGGATTTAGTCTTCTCAACAGTCAGACTGATTCATTCAGCTTTCCATGTGTAACTTTCATGATTGGCTGTCAGATGGCACTCCCTTTATGAAATGTTTGTAAGGAAAAACGAAATATTTCCTTTGCAGATATGCACTACAAGACATGGACAAGTTCAGCCTGAAGGACAGTGGCCGTGGAGACAGTGAGGCGGGGGACAGCGACTGTGAGATGGGGCGGGAATCCCCTGTGGACAGGCTGCTGCTGGGGGAGGGCTTTTCTGACCTGATGCACCTCGAAATGCACCATCGACTCCACCCAGGTGAGATTTGGGTGATGCGGCCCATTTGTCTCAGTCTAAGTGGCAGCAGACAACACTTTTCTTTCCTCTTTTTTCCAGCCTTCCTCCTCTTTCAGTGTCACTTGGCTCCTCATCACCTGCACCCATTACATCACCTTACCTTTTCAAGACTGTCACAAATAGATCATGTTTGAATAAATAATACAAAAAAGAAAAATACTTAAAAAAAAAAAGAAACTTTTCATGATTGTTAGAATATAAAGAGGTTTTTACTATGTGGTCCTAAAACTGAGCTGATAAGGCTTCCTTCTGACCACACCCTGCCCTCAAATGTAGCCTGCCTGGCAGATTTCAGCACCATGGACAGTGCCAGGCTGAAGCCCATTATTTGTTTGTACACCTGCCTTTACAGGCACTAAATTCACCCTGTTGCAAACACAATCTCTATTGTACTCATCCCTATTCTTCCATACAACCCTCATTTCCACGCTCGTTATCACAGTGAGAGAGGTTACAGTGTGTCTAGCTGTATGTACTACTGTGCGCGCATGTGTGTGTGTGTGTGTGTGTGTGTGTGTGTCTTATCTGCCCCTAAGATAGAGTCGTGTCTGTAAAATCCTCCCTGGAGCAGAGATGAGTCGCCTGTCACTCATCGGTATGCGTCTCAGGGTGCTGTTTTTTTCCCCTCCCTCTCTTTTTTTTCCCCTTTCTCTTTTTTCCCCCCGGTGAGTGACAGTGGTGCGCTTTCATGTCTGAACTGAGGAGAATTCATAGTAATTGCTTTTAGAATGATGTTATTCTCTCTCTCTCTCTCTCTGAGTCTGCCCCTCTCTGGCTTTCTCCTACATGCCTGAGAGCTCTTCAGCATCTCTGTCGCTCCTCTGTACTTGTTAACGTATTCTCAATCTTTATTGAGAGAGATAAAGAGAGAGGTGGTGGACATGAACAGTCTTTCTTCATCTCACTTTTTTCTGCCTTTAAGAAAGACTTGGAGATGTTGTATCTCTCCTCCCTCCCTTTTCCCCAGCTATCCTTTACTGTATGCTAATATGAAAAAAGGGGAGGGAGGAAGAGATAATTGGCCGAAAGGGAGGATTACAGTTGTTTCTCTTCAATAGATTTAATTTGTTTAGATTTTTCTATTTAGATGGGCAAATGTAGCTAATATGAAAAAAGAAACTAAACAGACAAATCCCTGCCTCAGCCTTGTAGTGTGGAGACGTGGACACACTTGGCAGAGCATCCAAATATTACATTAGCATCTCCATGTAATGCCAACTGGATGGGATCCGGCTATTGTTTATTCATTATTCAGCTCCTGTCATGTTTCTCTCTACCTGGCAATACCTGGATGCTCATGCTATAAGCAATAAATACCTTCCATGTGAGATCAAGAAGAGAGAAGGGAAAACTGGCAAAGCTGAAATGAGTTAAAGAAAAACTGAACCACTGCAGAAAAACACTAAATAGGTGAATGGAACAGGGTCGGGCTAAAGGTCGAGAGCACAGATAATCATACTGAAAGCTACAGTTGTCCTTGTTTTAATGCCTAAGTGTGTAATGGTGCTGAAGTTACACTTTACATCAGCTTGTGTTTGCATTGTCTTTGCATCGTCTTTTCGTTGGATGAAAATAAATGTTTTTTACCTATTTGTTGAGAGATCAGAATCAGATGTGCATTTTTATTTGCAAAACTGGAAACAGCGGTGTTGCAGCAGCTATAGATATTAACGTATAATTTAAAATTAAGAACACACTTAACAGATATCTTTCACACTGATACAAAGATAAGAGATATAAAACATATATATATATATATATATGTGTGTGTGTGTGTGTATGTGTGTGTGTGTGTGTATAAGTATATACAGATGTACACACATGCTCAAAACTTCTCAGTAGTAGTAGCAGCAGAGAGAAAAAGGGTTGAAGTTGAATTTTAAAACATGTCATGTTTGCCTTCACTGCAGCCGAACTCCAGCTTGACTCCATTTTTTTTGTTTGTTTTTGTTGTTTTAGCCATGAGACTGTGCACAGATGAATGTCGCGTCTTGGGACACTCTGACCAGTGCTGGATGCCTCCCCTCGCCTCACCCGCTTCCTCCGCTGACTACCGAAACAACATGTACATCCCCGGGGAGGAGTCCTCCCAGCAGCCCCAGCTCGATGATGACCAGTCCTCTGTTGACTCGGAGAACCGCAAGAGCTTCTCCACGTTTGGCAAAGAGTCTGGGAATGAAGAGCTGGGGCCTGCGGGAGGAGGGGGAGGAGGTGGAGGAAGTGATGTGTGTGCAGCTGGAGGAGGGGCGGGCTCCCTCCTCACAGAGATGAACTCAGTGTTCCAGCGACTCCTACCCCCTAATATGGACTCTTATTCCGAGTGCACTGAAACAAGCCTGCCATCTTCTTCATCAACCGCTGAGAGAGGAAGCGGACGTGGTGGCAACATTGTTGGTAACCATAGTAACAATGCTGTTCCTCAGGACAACCGCAGAGGGCTGTTGCCAGGTGGTAAAGGTCCCGCTTATCCCCCAGGTGTAGCTGCGTGGGCCGCCAATACCCACTACCTAAACCCAGGAAACGGATCTGTGGGGAACAACCACCTTTCCTCCTCCTCTTCATCCTCTTCCTCAACCTCCACTTCCACTTCCACCAATGGACAGCCACCACATCTAAAATGGCTACCAGCCATGGAAGAAATTCCAGAAAATTATGAGGAGGATGACTTTGATGGTGTCTTTCATCAGGGTCACCAGGGTGGCAAGCGTGGCGAGGGCCGCCACGAGGCCGGTATGGACACGAGCGAGTTGGCCCACGAGATCAACAAGCTGCTGCAGGACGTCAGACAGAACTAGAGAGGAGAGAAAAGAAGGCAAAGCATGGCTTCAGTGAACGGTGGAGGAACATTCCCCCACATCATGGTACACTTTTGTTCTTTGTGCCAACATTTTAACGCTTGTCTTGTTTGTTCTACCAAATTTCCTCTTTGTCTCTCAGCGCTGAGAGACGAAGAGAAAAAGTCGAACGTGGCATTGAAACTGTGAAGTGACTTAAAAGCATCAAAGCGGACACTGGGGGGAAGGATTGCTCAGTTGTGATTTGTGTTTCTGAAAGTTGTTTGAGTGATTCTGAACAGAAGTCCATCAACAAAAAAGACCAACCTTTTTTCACTTGTAATGTTTACAGAGGTGTGAACAGAAGCGAAGAAACCAACTGTTGTGTAGTCTAATTTCAGATTTTACAATATACTATTATTGTACAGTGTCTGTAGAAAAAGGCAAATTCACTTGAATATTGTGCCATGTCTCCCGTTTTGTTATTATGGAATGTAACTGTACAATTTGACCTTTGTATTTTAAAAATACACACTTTTTTACTTCTATATATTTATATGTGTCCATGTATGTTTGTACAGAAAAGAAAAGAAATGTCTATTTTTTATATTCGTCACTGCATGTCTTAATATCTCTTTAATGTGTCCCTTTACCTCTCCCCTGTTTATTTTGTAAAACAACTGTATTTAATTTTGTTATTGAATGTGTGTGTGCATATATATATATATATATATATATATATATAAAGAAATAATCACATCCCAATGCACTTCCATGTTGGAAGTGGATTTTGTACGGTAACATTGTGACCAGTGGATGATAAATAAAGTGGAGGGATTCGTAACACGGTTAAGTTGGACATTTCCTTCAATTACTGTGTAAATGGTTTTATTCAAATGGCATGTGTTATTTCATCTCCTCTGGTTTATTTCCTCTTGCCCCCCTGTCTCTTAGCATCCCCTAATGTTCATCATCAGAACTGCAGCTCCATCAGCGTGCAAGACCAAAAACAAATCCTGCAACAGATCTTCTATAGACCGCGTTACTTCTGTTGTTACATCACACTTCCACATGTGAGACGCAGCAAATAAACACATTTGTTCTGAATTAACTCCCAAATTATCCTGTTTATATTAAACTGCATTTAGATGTTCATTTCATATCAGAAAATTCATTATTTTCAACGTCTCTGTCATCTGTGAAAGTAGCTCTATTATACTAAACAGCCTACACTTAGCAAATGAACAGCATCTGATAGTAACCACACATGATAACAGAACTGAAAACATAACAGTGATACGAACACTTAAGTTAATTAACACAAAGTACGAAGTGATCGTCCCTTCTCTCTCAAGCACTATGCTCTTGATTGTAAAAGCTTATTGGATAATACACTTATGCGCAAGGACATTTTAGAGAAAATACGTACTGAGTTGTGTTTAAAATTCAGGAACTTGGGCAAAATGAGGAAGTTAACATCATGAGAGTGTTTAAAGGGGTAAACGTTAGAACTTGAATCCACACAAACATAACCATAATCTGTTAACTTCAATGCAGCCTCAAAACATGATAATGCACATGTACACATCAAGTAGTCTGTAACCAACTACACACACCCACACCCACCCCATGCCACCCACACACACACAGAAAAAAAGCATGCATGAAAACACTTGATAATGAGCTCATTTGTCTTCATCATTAAAGAGTTCAAGCCTCAATGAGCAACAAGCATTGGCTGTGGGTGAATGAGCGAGTGACTGAGGGAAACTAAAGCAAGCTAGGTGCTAAATAAGCATAGTTTGCTGTGAGGGTTGTTTTTAAAGGGCCCTTATGATGTTATTTTTTATTCAAAATTTTATTCTACTGTTCAAAAGGGTTCCCCGCCCCCAAGTGTAGATTGTTAAAAAGAATAAGACAGCAAACACGCTAAAGCTACTTTCTCTTTAAGGCGTACATACCCTCAGAGATGGTAAACTGCCTGTTCTTTGTTAAGGTTATGACACACCAGGGACTTTGCAGGTTTACACTTTACACTGAATTGTGTTAAATTGCAGTGTAGAAAAGAAAGGGGCCATCCTTACCAGAAATAGTCTAATAGAAACATTGTCCACAAGTCATTTACTTAAAACTCAGCTGCAGCCAGTACAGGTAGAACTAAAGTAACAAACTACTCAGATAGAAAAGTGGAAAAACTGTGGAAGAGATTGTCCAAGAGTTGGCTTAAAGCAGCTTTACACCATCAACCAACAATACCCCTTCTTCCATATAAAGAATTCATCATGATGGTAGTGTGTGGGTCAGGGTAGGAATACCACCGATTATACAGAGGGAGCTGAACTTTTTTCCCTTTCCTGTGAAACAGCTCTGTGCTTACCTACATACATTTTTTATGATCTGATGTTAAATTACATTATCTTGTAAGAAACGCTTAAACCTGTTGTCATAATCTTGTTCAGAAACACTTTTTGTTACACTGGGTGAATTGGCCCTTTCATTCTGAGAGTAGTCCGTGTATTATGTATTCATAACAAAGAATCTAAAAAATCAGACTTCTGTGAGAGCTGCAGCCTTGCAAAAACTCTGACCAATCCCTGCCATGCAGTCCGCAAGGGGGGGGGGGCGTGGCTTTGAACGCAGCATTGAAGAAAGGGGGTGGAGCTTACTGGAAGCGAACCTTTCAAACCTGCCAGCTCTACAACCAACTCTATATAGATAGATAGATAGACAGACAGACAGACAGACAGACAGACAGACAGACAGATAGACAGATAGATAGACAGATAGATAGATAGATAGATAGATAGATAGATAGATAGATAGATAGATAGATAGATATCTAGATAGATAGATAGCAACAAATAAAGATACATTAAATCTTCTTATAAAACATTCTTACAAAAACAGATATTGCAGAGAGGGTTGAATGATTTCTTGAAGATGTTTTTCCGGGCCAGTGAGTATTCCTATCATCTGCCTGATGGCAGTAACATGAAAGAGTGGTGAAGGGGAGGGAGGGGTCCTTAGTGATGAGGGTGGATTTCCTGACTGAGAGCCTGCGCAGTTAACTCACAGGGAGTTTGGCTGCTCGAGTGGTTTGATTTTTTACGTGGGGATATTTTATTCTGGTTGTAGTGGTGAGGAAGTCTGACCAAAATGAAATTTTATAGAAGAGAATGTAAGTCTAAATTGAGGAAATGTGAGAACATTTTAAAAACTTAATAAAGAAGTACAATCCATGAGTGTTTGTGTCATTCCAAAATCAGACTGACGA
The DNA here is from genome assembly GCA_036024015.1 of Craterocephalus amniculus. Lineage (NCBI taxonomy): Eukaryota > Metazoa > Chordata > Actinopteri > Atheriniformes > Atherinidae > Craterocephalus > Craterocephalus amniculus. The sequence continues at coordinate 15,868 of JAVQJG010148448.1, forward strand.
TATATGATGGATGATGTTTGGCAAAAAGATTTTTTATTTGGCATAAGGTAATGGTGTGTGTAATTGAAAAAAAGAAAAAAAATACAGGCAGAATGAAAGAAGCAGAACTGCTCATTTATTACCTCTCACGTAATTAATTTTACACAAACATAACGTGGCACTGATAGGATGTTGAAATATGAACTCCAACTTGTTACTGTCTTAGTAAATCCACCATTAAATTATTTGTCGTCTCACTTGCCTTTCATCTCACATTTCAAAACCTGGTCTCTTCAATCTCTTCTCACCCTCCTGCATACCCCTGTATCTCCCTCTCATCTTCTGGCTATTTCTGTCTGTTCATCTGTCTGTTTGAGACCCTCTTACACACACACACAGATATTCCTCTTCACACATAAGCAGCCACGCACATACATCCAAATCCCAGCAGCCTTCTCAACTCATATCACATCTTCAAGTCCCCACAGACGTTGGAATTTGTAATGCTCTGTGCTTCATCTGGTCTTGTCACTCTCTGATTCCTCAAAAATCAAAGGCCTTTTCTCTACTAATTGTATTATTCACGTTGCATTAGGAAAAGCATTAAGTCACAACTCTGTAAGTCATTTAAATCAAACTTTAATTTGTCCTTGGAGGTGCTGCTGCATCCATGCACCGCCATCATACATCAGATTCAGTTTTGTTTATATCTTGTTTCAGGCGAGCCATAAAAATCCTGACACACTCCTGACACATCATTGGGCTTTGCTTGCACAATGTGTTTGATGATTCTTATTGTGACAGGAAATTAAGAAGACGGAGCTTGTGTTATGCAGGCTTATTGGTCTTGCTGACATGGAAAAAAGAAAAAGAAAAGAAAAGAAAGAAAGAATAGCCATGGTGACCATCTGCAAGCCTGCTGGACCAGTGTCAGAGAAACAGGATATTGGCAAGCCTGTAATATAAACAGAGTAAACAAGTCACAGTGATAAAACCACCATGATGGAATGCTTTACACTGTAGGCCTTATTGCGTGAAGAGCTTCTTCTTAAGATGTTTTGGTTTGAAGGGCTGTGAGATGTGTGGGGGTATATAAAGCTTTGTAATGTAGACCAGCCCTTAGGGCAAAAAGTCCAGCTGATCGCTTTAAGCTGACAACAAAAGAAAAGAGAAACACATCCACAGAAAGGAGCGTGTCGATCATTAAGCATGAAATGATTCATCTTATGGAGAATGAGCATAGGGAAGGTCAAGTTAACCTGAGGCAGCACAACCTTTCTTAAGATTTTTACAAAATACTTAATATTCTTAATGATTTTCTTTCTTTATTTTACTTATTCAGCCAAGTCATTTGCTGCTGAGATTTCTTTCACAATGATTTTTTTTAATTTATTTCTCCTTACAGGATGGCTACTCTACCTTGAATTTGAGTTTTGTTTTCCATATTTCCATCCTGTTCCGAGTAAGCTACAGTGTATTCTCTGAGATGGGCATCATGCATACTCACATCTATAGTCAGTTTAAAGTTACCATTTCACCTACACTTTTGGACTGTGGGAGAAAGTCAGGGAACTTGGAGAAAAGCCACTCAGGCAAAAAGGAGAGTCAGGAAACAGAACACAGACAGGTCCTGTCTGAGATCCGAGTCTGAAACGTTCCTGCTGTGAAGTGACACCACCAACTATGCTGCCCTCTCCAGATTATCTGAAGTTTATTTGCAAATATGACAAATAGCTTGCAAAATCTGATGTTCTGTGACACAGATATGCATGGAACTACATTTAAACTATTTCAGTTCCACAGTCCACCAGTTTCACAACATAACACACAATTACTAAACATGCATAACTGAATCATGTAGTATCACTGTTGAGAAAACAGAAGGACATATTTGTCCAGCAGATGGCACTGTGGCACCTGTTTTTACAACAAAAGGGGTAGACTTTCACAGCCTTTCACAGACCTCAAGATGCTGCCTTCCATTCAGCAAGGCCTGCAGAAGAACTGCAGAGAGAGGAGGAAAGTGCTAAGGCTGAGTCATTTTGTCACTGTAATTGCATATTGGTTTATGCATCTACAGTTTTTGCCCTCTTTGATTTTATTCACCCAGGACTTGTAAGATGTGGATGTGTGTGTTTGCACTCATCATTGTGGCACTTCATGTGTATGTGAAAGACTGTCTGAGAATATGTGTCTGTGTGAAGCCAGTGGGTGTTGCAGTTTGTTCTGCATGTGCTTCTTTGCATGTGTGTGTGTATGTGTGTCTGTGTATGGGGGTGGTTGTGTTTGCTGTACTCTCACCCTCTAATAGATATCCCCATCCAGCTTGCCATTTAGAATTGGAGAGCAGCCAGTTGTATGCTCTCCCTTCCCTCCTCTCTCTCTCTCTCTTTGCACAATTGGATTAGTGCAGAGTGATAGAGACTAAAGACAGAATCTCACTGGTGCAGCCAGTTACTTGGCCTTATGCCACATCATATAGACGCATGCACATACACACATAAATACCACAGTTGTCATTGCACCCAAAGGCTAAGCTAGCTACTTTGATATCCAGATGGCTTAATTACTGCATGTGTATAGACAGTCTAACTGTTTTATGTGTGTATGCATGTAACACTGTTGGAGTTGCAGAAGACATATTTTGCTCTGGGTTTATAGCTCAATCTAGGGCTGTGTGCGCAGTATGCAAAAGAAAAATCATTGTAGAAATTTTGGCTGTCTTTAAATTTTAAGTGAAACTGAGATGGTAGGAAAGATCAATAACTGAGTCTGCTATCAAGAAACTGGAAGGTTAATATAGGATGGTGAAGAGCTGAGTTTGTCCTATGATTTAAAAGACATACTCCAAGATGAATCCAATGGTAAATAAATGATAGTTGCCACCCCCAGCTCTTTATTTTCAAACATCAGCAAGGGGCAGTGACTTGTCACCTAGAGCATCAGACTCAGGCAGTGGAGAAGTCAATATGTTAAAGTGAATAAAGGTATTTCCCCAAATGCCTGTTCTTTAAAAATAAGCAGCAGCATCACTTACCAAAAGTAAAGCTTTCATAGTTGCAATTATCATTTCAGTTGATCTTTTTACTTCCTTGATGCAAGCTGTAATATTTCAATAACTATTGAGCACAATGCATATAATATATATCTACACTCAGGTTCAAGAGACAGTAAAGTCTGTGGATATTGTTTTGCTTTTAGTGAAATGTCTCAATAACTGCTGAATGATTTAGAGTTAAATTATTTGGGGTTTTATGGCAGCTTTATTTTTGGTTTTTGTTTGTTGTTTCCCAGAAGAAGCTGGGTCAGTGTCATGACTGGAGGGATGGTGTGACTGGGACCAGACCACATGGTGACTGCTCTGCAAAGACTGTGGTTTTTGTTTGTCATTAATGTAGCTTGGTTTTTTCATCTCCTTTTCATTGATTCATCACTAATAACTTGAAACAGAATAACACCTTTAAACACAGCAGCTAGCACTCTATGGAACTTTTTAGTAGTCCAACAATACAGTTGGTCAAAGGACATTCTCCAGAACACAGACCCCATTCAACATTCAACAAGGAGGAGTAGCAGGATGAAGAAGCACAGAAGGAAGCATGCCGGGGGCTGACACAAGCTGTGAGCAGGACCTCACCATCCACCCCTGAACAGTGTCCTGCTGATGGATGGCATCAGGGCCTGGGTCTGCTTCCAATGAAAAGTGCAGGATTGGAACATCCTTTGTTTCACTGAAACATGGCTCTTCCCTGCATTGCCGGACTACAACATTCAACCATAAAAAAACGCTCTCTGTGTTTTGCATGGACTGGACGAAGGTATCCGTCATATCAAAAGGACTGTAGTTCATGACCAACAACAGCTGATGTGATCCAAGAAAAATTTCTGCTGTCGCCAAATTTTGAGCACTTAGCCATCCTCCATTGCCCTATATATCTGCCTTAGGAATTCTCTTCAGTCATCACCATTGATATCTATATTCCAGTCTTGCCAAATTTGGACACTGCTCTTCACTGTACCATGTGTACAGTTTGCCATTCGACACCATTGTTCCCCTCAGGCTGATCACCAAGCTCGAGGACATGGGGTTGAGCTCTTCTCAGGTTGGGTCCAGAGCTTCCAGACTAACAGATCATTGATGGTGAAGGTGAAAAACTACATTTCCAGCCCCCAAACCCTGAACTTACGGATGACATACAGATAATGGTGGTAAGCCTGATCACCATCAACGAGACAGCCTATCTGGATGAGGGGGAGCTGGTGTCTACGCGGTGTATGAACGCGGTGTTTTATGACCACCAAAAACGGGATAACAACGCATTGGCTGTTTCAAATGGACACCATGGCTGATTCAGCAAATAAACCCAAAAGGTTTTTTGGTTCAGATTTGAGGAAAAGTAGGAGAGAAATTTACCATATGCATAAATGTGCAGAATGAGTTGTGTGTCCTTCCTCCCTCTGCATCCTTGTACAGAGGGAGGAAGTACATTGAGTACAATGACAATAAAGGATATTCTGTTCTATTCTAAATAACTCAAGGACATGACCTGACAAATAGACAACGCAAATCATTCTCAATTTGTCTCTGGAAAACTTCCCAGGAACCCAGAATCTGCTGGAATCAAGCACCCCATTTGGGGGTCCCAGCTCTAAATGCTCCACTTACCATCTTGCAGCACTTTGCCCTTTTGCCCAGTGTCAGACCTCAATATTTCCAAGCTTCTCTCTTCTTCTTCATGTCACCTTCCTTTGGGATAGTTGTCTTTTTCTCTAGTTTATTGACCACCACAGTGCCCCTCCAGTTATCTATCACCAACTTTCATTCTGATCCTAGAGCTGATTCATTTTGACTTCTGCTCCACTTTTGGAATTTGTGTCCCACATCCATTTGGTACTGGAGCATCTCTACCAAATTCTGGTCAGAGAGTGGCACAAATCCTTTACACTGTTTGCTGGAAGCTGCTTGGTTATGGCACTGCATTGATTTCTTTTTTTTCCGTTTTGTGCGTACAGAGGCACACGATATAGAGAGGGAGATGCAGGGATACAGACAGAGACAGAAGTAGTAAACCTGCTCTGTTTTTTTCCTTATGACCTGTCTCTTTCCATCTGACCTACTTCCACTATGGGTTAACTTAGACACCTTCCACTCGGTAATAGATCTTTCTTCCGCGTTTGTGTGTTTGTGCTTCTGTTAAGGCAAAAAAGAGCAAGCATCCACAGTTTTGCCTATATTTTAGAATTTTTCATCATTGGATGTAACAGTGTGCAGGTTTATGGTGTGCGTGTGTGTTCAGAGGAAAGAGATACCAGAGGCCATTTATCCATAGATCACAGCATCCTTGGGTCTGTTTGAGCTGCTTTTTCTGTACCAAGACATCAACTCTGTGTCTCGCATGTGCCAAAGTTTGTATGAGTGTGTGTTTGTGATCCCAAAATGTTTTTCTCCTGTCTAGCTGAGTGTCTTCATGTTCTACATAAGGGAGTGGCTACAACATTGTGTCATTTATTTCTAAAGAGTAACTAAGGCTATTTTGGACATGTTTTTGTGCAAGGATAACAGCATGTGTCTGTGATGTTTTTGCCAGATGGAATACATGTCAAACAAGCCAGTGTGTAGCCCTTGAATTATTTAAGCACATAGAAAAATGCCATGTCCTATTTTGAAATGAATAGTGATCCATTTATGTTATAATTAGAATAAACAGTTTTCTAAAGCATTGATTCTGTACAACAAAGACATTTGCTTATTGGAGAGTCAGACAACAAACTTCAGTAAGGTCTTTTTAGTGTATCTAGATATAATAATACATGCAGTAGTGATACCCCACTCCCTAAAGCCCATCAAAAAACCCTTTTCAGTAAAGGCTAATTTGATTGTTCAGTCTCAAACAAAGGAATTGGAAACAAAAAGCTGTTTTCTATGGAGAGGTAAAAGGTTAACGCATAAAGAAAACCAATGCAAATAGACCACCATGCAGGAAAGCGTCTTCATCAATTCGACACCAGCATCCAAGCACACAAAGCACTTGCAAAGGCATAATTGTGTCAAAATTATGAACATTCCCATTTGTTTGTCACCATCTGAACTGTAATGAAATACAGGCAAACAGATATCTGCAAGACAAAAACTTACAACAAATGCATACAGAAAAATCACTTAATTTAGACCAAAAGACAAACATTTAAAAAAGCACTAAGTTCTAAAAGAAGCAAACCTGTCATTCAGATACCATTTTGATTCATATCTTGAAGCGGAAAAAAGTGTATCAAACTATGGTTTTAGAAGCAGTATAGAAATTAATGAGTTCATAATGACAAAGATTTGCTCCTGTTATTGTAAAATGTATGTGTATATTTGTAGAAACTATTTTACAATAAGGTTTTGCAATAAAACAATTTGATCCCCCTACCCTGCATGTTTACAGGGATGTGGACTTGACATAAGGTCCAATTAAAAGGCTTGAAGTTGAACCATTACTGCTCTGAGTTGTGTTTGCTTGCACTAACTTAGAAGGCCTGACAACTCAGAAACAGAAGAGAACAAAATACAAGGATACAAGCTAGCTGAATAAGCACCACCATGGCACAAGGAAGCAGGGATATCAAATTTACAAAGAACTTCTCAGAGTTGGAAAGTCTTCCAAATGGCCTCCAAAGAAGAGAGGCCTGGGTGCAGATGTGAAAATATCAAAGGATTGAAACACCTTGACCCAAGGACGTGCATCACACAGTGTATTTCTGAGAATAATAGGGCACTGCAGGTGCCTGACATTGAGCAGAACTGTCAACTCATTACACTCCATGGGGTGAACAGACTCAAAGGTCTGGACCTTGGCAGGCGCTGCAGTCTAAATGAAACATGTCAGCCACTAGCAAGACGCTTGGTCAAGGCATTAGCGTTTCTTACTCATTAAAATAAACCATGTGGTGAATGGTTTGTTGCATCAGCACTTGATGGAAGGGTTTTCTATCCACCCCCCTCCCCTCCTTCTTTTCTGGTCTCTCAAAACTCAACATGAGTTTTAAATCTCTGCATTGTAGGGTGAAGAGTCTTTTTCTGTATCATGGCCCAATTAGAAACAGGACTTTTAAATGTTAGCATGTCCCATTTAAGGACATTTCATGTGTCATATCAAAGGTCCAGTAGCAGTGAGTACTTTATCCAACACTGTGGTACAGGAACAGCTAAATGTGTTTCTCTAATTTAATGAAATTATCCTATAATATGAACTATTTATACATGATCCTACCTTAAGGAAAAATCAATTATGTGTTTAGCCTTAAATTGTACACAGAAATTTGAAAGCATATTACACTGTTAATGTAATCTCAAGATGTATTGTCTCCATGGCCGAGAGATAAGGTGAAAAAACAACAACCCAAATCACTGAAAGTTTTTCAGCTTAAGCTCCATCTGGAGGGTACTCATCCCTGATCTGCAGGATTAATGATTTCTGATCTTTGCCTCCAGTGTGCCCTTGTTGCTAATACTACATAGAGAAAATTGCATGAAAATTTTTTTTTGTCTTTTCCGTGGTATCAGAAAATTGAAATGCTTTTTCTCTTTATTTCCATAATATTTCAAATATAGGTTACGATGATGGGATCAACCAAACAGCAGAGCTTCTAACGGGCTCCTATCTGGTCTTAAGGAGGTAATAAATATAGAAATTTTCTTTTTTTCTCCTCGCTGTCTTTCCATCCTTTTGTCCTTCTCCCTCTTTGACAGCTGCCTGCTGTCACGGATCTTTCTTAAAAGTACATATCAGACTGGTGGGAGAAGATGAAGAGGTGGTAATGGTGGCAGGTGTTATGTTTGATGATGTATGCGTGCGTGTGTGTGTGTGTGTGTGTGGACTGGTGTGTGCGAGCCTGTCAGAGTTACAGGTGCTCTTGCAGTGTTAGAGAAAGCGGCAGGCTCAATCTGGGGTCGGCTGATTGGCCAATTAGGGACTGTTTCCAGGTGACATGCAGCAGTCAATTTACTCTCCTTTTTCCAGCATCTGGATATCTCTTTCTCTTTCACTCTCATCCTTAAGTGCCTCCGTCTTTACCACTACCATCTCTGTCTCTTCCAGTATCTCTTCCCTTCCTTCTTCCTCCTGTTCAATTTGTCCACCCTCCCTCACTGAGCCAGGTTCCACCCTCTACCTTTCCACACCTCAGCCTGAAATGTCTCCCATTGCTATCATATCTCTTTGTGATTCCACTCTCACCTTTCTGGTTCACACAAACTCCACTATGCACTCGTCTAATCCAGAAATGTTGTATTTGTATTCTGAGAAATAAGCTTAGATGAATAGCCATCATGGGTCTCGAAAAAACACAATTTGCAGGCAAACTCCAACATCTAATACTCGCATTCATACGGGCACATCAAAAGTAAATGAAGATCAGAGAAAATCATTTATCTTCATTCATGAGGTTTTGATCCCAGAAGGTGTGGACCAATAAATGGAATGAACTCAGATTGATGATTTAACTTTAGATTTTAACAGAGAAGGAGGGGGGAAAGCCAATTTCTGTACAGTGTGATGCTTTTAAGTCCCATCTTCTTTTTAATCTGGATGTGAGCACCATCAAAATACAAGCTGACCTGACAGAGGCGCAGCGGGGATCCTGATTGGCCAGACTTCTGTCGATACATAACAGTTAAGAGGTGGTTTGTGTTCAGGCTGCAAGACAGGCAAGTAACTTAAAGATGTTCAAAGAAGACAGAAACACGCCAGAGCACAAAAACAAGATGTTGTCAGCAAGACGGCGGATCGTGCAGAGATGGTTGAGACAAGAGAGCAAGAAGCCAAGATTTCCACTTTGATTTCAGAGGCTTTTTGCCTTCTTTTGAACCGGCTAAAATACTATTATAATATAAAGACATCTCAGTACTCAGCCGATAGAAGCCCTTAGCCAAATCCCATTTAAGTTTATCAATTTCGTATGATAATTTTTTCTAAATTAATGAGTTAGTTTCTCCACTGTTTTTTTAAGTAGGGAAAAAGTCATACATGAAGCATCTAATTAGTGATTATACTATCTCTGCATTTTAAATGCTCATTGAAAAAAGAAGGATTTTTTTTTCTTTTAGCAGCTAATTAAAATGAGATGAGAAACAGTTGGAAGCCAGAAGACTCTGGGTGGGTCATGTGTTAAAAATAAGATCTCAGGACTTGAAAGGGGGTGGATTTCATTCTCTTTCTAACAACCAGCCAATGTGCTTATATATGTTTTTTTTGTGCTGTACAGTAAATAAGGAGATGCTGAAATGCTTTGTGTGAACAGGGCAAATTATAATTAAAAATCAGCTAATACCCCAGTAAAAAGAATTTCCCTTTAATATTCCTACACCTTTCATTTCTTCTTGAAAACCAGCTCTTTAAGATGTTGCCATCTTTGCAAGCTGGATTTTATATTATGTCAATATCTTATTTAACTATTTTTCTTGCAAACAAAAACTGAAAGAAATATGACGATATTAGCCCGAAGGTTGTTCATTAAGAAAAATGAAAGACCAGAATAACTAAATAAGAAAATTGCAATAGCTCTATCAGATTGCATCAGGTGAGACATGTATGATACACCCTTGTCTTATGTTGTGCTGTTGCATCAGTTACTTGCAGGTGTAAAGGTATTCTGTGAGAGCTCCTGTCAATCTTTGTTTATTTCAGGATGACATCTGGTGATCATTTAACTTTTTCTTCATTTAAAATGAAAACAAAACTGGAGCAATTTCTGTGTTTCTGAAAGCATTCCAGCTATAAAAGCTATCTTAAAAAAATGAATTCACTTTGGAATTTTTTAGAAATACCAATATTCACTTGCTGTAATTAATATCATATATATAATATATTTTATCTAAATGACATTTTTTGAGGCCCATTAAGAGTCACACATATAATTACCACCCTCCCAAAAAAAGATGTGATCTTCCAACAGCTTGTGCATTTTCTTCCCTGTACACAACTTCAGCTTACATTAGCATACAACTTCATCTCACTGCTTAATTTCTGCAGTTATGATCTTGATGGAAATGTCAATGTCAAATGTAAAAGGAAACACAACTCTTCAACCCAAGTTGAAGTGGATGTTTGGCGAGTGTTTTTTCTTTGTTATTCATTTGTACGATTGTCACTGTAAACTAACACATGAATCTTAATATAGTCAGAAATTAGTCCTGGGACAAACATAAATAAAATTCCTTTTAGTTCAGAGTAAACATCACGCTCCCCGAGAGACAGTGTAAAAAAGATTTCAATAAAATTGAAGGCAATGACTTGCAAATCATCATGACTCTTTCCAAATGTGGAAATAGTACAAAGTACAGAGACAAGACATAAAGCAGAAAAATTATGAAGGGAAAATATAATTTCATTTTGAATATGACGTCAACAACATGCTTGAAATAGTTGTGGTAGAAATGTGTTTGCTGCTGTATTGCATCACCTCTTCAGACTGCTGTAGTTTTGAAAGTGAGTTATCTTTACAGTCTCATTTGCAAAAATAATTCCACCTGCTCAACAGCTCAGAGGCTCCTTTTTGTATATTTTCTCACTGCTGCTGTTTGGTCCATTTTACACAGAGTGCGATTAACGTCTATGGACAGTATGATTCATTTGGCAACATATGACAACTAATGACATCAAAGTATCAAAGAGAAGAAGGAAGTGATTTAGAATATTGTTCCAGTGGAAGGAAAACAAAGTTGACAGTTCGTGTTCAAAGGAGCCAAAGTCATAACAACAATGAAAGAGATGTGAAAATGTCTTAGAGCCACATGGAGTAACGATCGTGGTGTGGCTTCACTGTTCTGGTGAAGGAGCTGGCAGAAGTGAAAAGATTTCCTCTTTCGGTCCTGGCCAGACAAGGAACCCGGTTTTCTTCTCCTTCTGCTTTGTTATTATTGATCAGTTGTTGTTTTGAAGTTTGTTGTTTGGAGAGTATTGGCCCCTAGTGAGCAGGTGTATTAACAGTGACATTGTCCAAGCGGTTTGTTTAGTTTGAATTAAGTGCAGTTTTAATGTAAACCAAACCAGGAGAAGGTGGTAAATTTTTCAGAATTCCCCACCCAATTTAACCGAGTCCCCAGACTTTCCTGGTATGTTTCATTAAGCACAAGCTGTTTACAGGTGGTCAGTGTAACTGAAATAAGCAATTATTTACCCTGAAAAAGTCTTGATGTGGTTTCAGATTCAGAAGATCACATGATAGTTTTCCAATCCTCTTTAAAAGTACAGTATGTAACAAAATCAAAGCTATGACATAGAAATATATATTTATAATTAAAAACTGTTTCTATGGTATCTGATCACTTTATTCTTATAACATGTTTTATTCTCTTGGAATAAGCCATTTATCTCTACCTACTACATACATGGAAGCTACCATACTTTAAGGTCTCTCTTTAAGGATTAACAACTCTGTGTGAAGTGAGAACCCACTAAGCTATAAAACTGAGGTACCACCTTCGTTTGATAGGTGCTTGACCCCTATTTAGGGTAAGTAATGCCTTAAAAGAAATTTAGAAAAAGACAGTAGACTTGTACAGAAAGTTGTAGCAGCTGCCAGTAGCACAATCGTTGCTTCAATGGATCCACTCACAGATGAATACATGTTTATGGAAGAATTAAGTCACTGGTATTGTTGAGGTTGCACCTTTGAACTGGACAGGACTACATCTTTGTTATTCCAGTTTAATTGTCCCAGTGGTGCGTATAGCCAATGTTATTTCAATTTTAGTGAAGACAGCTATGGCCAAAGGCGTTACCGGTACACGTTAACAAAACTCACACCCAGACACATCTCACTGTGTGCAGACTGTGTTGTTCATAACTGTCCCTCATTCGCAATCAATCAGAGTAAGGCAAGGCAAGGCAAGTTTATTTGTATAGCACATTTCATGTACATGACAATTCAAGGTGCTTAACATACAAACATTGGAAACATTACAGCAATAAAGCAATAAAAAGAATTAAAAACAAAAATAAAATCATAAAATGAGAAAATTAAAGAGAGAAAGAAACCCTCAGAA
>JAVQJG010148459.1:0-13838 GCA_036024015.1 Craterocephalus amniculus
GAAGCCGCTGCACTCAAACTGAGGGCCGATTTGTCCATACTATGGCAGCAATATTTCATTTATATATTAAAGAATGGTCTCAGATTGGGAATAAAGTGTATAATATGGAACCTTTAAGGCCCATTTATGCTCGACGCAGAAGACGGATACCCACCGAAAGTTTCGTCCATCTTCTGCGTCAATTTTGTGTGTTTTTGGTGCCTTTTCAGGCTCCTTGCGCATCCGTCACTCAACACAGACGACGGAGTAATACCACCGGAAACCGCGGGGTCAGTGTTGAGCATAGTGGAGCAGAAACAAACCAGGGAAGAAGAAGAAGATAAACAGGAAGAAGAAAACCAAAGAGAAGAATGAAGACGGCGAAAAAAACATTAGGTGGTAAGAAACGACTTAATAGCAGCACGTTTGTGCCGCCAATCGATGTTTGAATCCAACATTGTATCGTCGAGTTCACAATAAACTCAGCACTGCCGCTTAGCGGAGGTTAGCAGTAGCAACAGAAACGACGCATGGAAGTATGAAGGCACCGACGCATGAAGACGCCCCAAATGACGTCTGTCAGGGAGCATAAATGGGGCTTTACCATGCAGTTATTTTATCATTAATGTTAACAATTTGTTCAGCTTAATCAAATAATGAACCATCAGAGTAAAAATGACTCGACTCCTCGCTGGAGTTCATGGCATAATCTGCCACAGCATTCAGCATTGCATTCAACTTCCAGTTTTCTCTGCACATAGTGAGAGCCAGTCTCTTGCACTAACATACATTATGCAGATGACTATGCAAGGGGAAACAGGTAAGCTGGTGGGGTGCCTAGATGTCAATCCCTCTGCAGTAAGTCATGAGGACTGCTCCATGCCGGGACTTTAATGTAATCAAAGACAAGAATTTGAAATGATTCATGTAAATTCAGAGAGCTGGGGGAGGCTTGCACTGATTGCCCAGATGTAGATTATTTGGTGAGTCCTTATTTCCATGAATCTCTCGGATAAAGGGTGCTGCGTGATGCACAGGCTCACAATAGCTACGTTTAGGGGGAATTTGCCAGGTTTGAATGAACTAGATGTATCCTTTAAGCTCATTTGCATCTTGAAAAAAGGGTCAAGGAGTATTTCAAAGCTGCTGCAGACATGCATTTCTTTTACTCCCACTAAGCATATCGTCTAACCTCATTTAGCCCCTTAAGAGAGACACTTGGTTGGACAGTTGTGCTATGCCAACAGTGGGGTAATCATTCTTCAGGAGGATTTATGCCTGAATCCTCTTGGCAACATTTTGCATTGGAGATAAGGAATTGGCTGCTGGAGGGAGAGTGAAGAGCAAACACAAAAACGAGCAAGCAGATTTAGGATTCAATGTGTAACATCGTGTTCTGAGAACACCCTCATCTTCGTGTTTTAGCTCAACTTCAAAAAGGCCTAAATGCTCGAGAATTTTGTATTCTGTCCATTTGCATGTATGTGTGTGCAAGTCCGTGGGTGTACATGCAAAAATCCAGAGCCACGTGTTTGTACATGTTTATTTGTCTACCTAAAAATGTTGAAATATTATCATTCTGCAACACCATTTTTCTTTCTTTCTACAGAACTAGCTGAATGATGCAGAGCTTTGGAGCATCAAATGCATTTAGAAGCGCTTGCAAGCAACAATATATCAGGTATAAATGCCTCTGAACTGAACTATGTATAAGTCAGCAATATATGTAGCCTATGTGTTTATAATAATAAGAATATTTCAGGGGAAAAAAAGTAAAAAAAAGTAAAAGAAAATTGTTAGATTATCTAAAAAGTAGTACCAGAACCTCAGGTATGCATCTTGTGTCAGCTAACACGATTACAAACTTCAAACTTTCTCTCTCATGTCCCTTGTACTCCCAGACAGCTATAATGGCTTCCATGGTGGAACAAACTTTCACCAGCACAACAGATGGCCATGATTTGTGTCTAAAACATATCTACTGCTCAAGGCTGCTGCACTGCTTTAGCACTGGCTAAAATGGCATCCCTTTTCCCAGTTCTCCAGCCATGCCCTGGAGGAAAAGACACTCAAAGCTGTTAACTGACCTGCAAGCTGGCTAATGAGGAGTGGGTGCTGTACATAACATAAGCACCTCACTAGTGCAGAAAGGCTGTATGTGTGAGCATGAAACTTGGTGCGATGGAAGACTGAGTAAAATCCACAGCGAATTGCATTGTATCTATGGTTGAGGTGCAAGCAGAGCTGTCACACAAATGACAGAGAAAACCTCACTTACACAGAAAAACTAGATTTTCTGACTGACAAAGGTATGTAAATCTGTCTTTTAATGGACAGCCCTGGTGAAAAATTAATGGCTCGCCCTTTTGCAAATAAATGCAAATTAGTCTTGGCAGGTTTGGAAGTGAGAAGAAAGGAAAACGATACAAAGAAACACAATGCCAGGCTGGGGACAGAAAAAGTTCATGATGACAATCATAATAAGTGGAGACAGCGGGTTGAGTTGATGTGTTCGGTGCATCACAGCTGCCATGGCTTACAGCAACATGACTAAAGGGATTGCTCTGGGTCACCGAAGCCAAAGCAAGCCTTATCAGTAAGCTTTATCAAAAATGAAAGTTTTAATTCTAATCTTGAGGCTTGTGGGTGGATGCTTCTCGAACCATGGAGCTGGTTACAGAAGAGAGGGTCTTGATAATGTACGAGCTGGTGTTCTGGAAAAGCTACTGGGACGGTACAATAAAGGGCTTTGTGAGGAGTATAAAGAATGAGATCTATAAATTATGAGTGAGCTCAGTTGTCAAGACTTTGCATCATTTTGTCCTACAGAGATCTGAGTTGTCAAGCAGCAAAACATCTTTACAAACACAAAACTAAAAAAGCGATAATGGAGTGAGACATTGTCCCAATCTGTTGGGTCTTGTTGTGTTTTGGTGTCACCCTGTTCCCATATTTTCAGTGTTGAGACTGGCCAAGGTCATCTTGAGTTTCCTGTTCTGTTTCATGTCCTGTCTTTTCTTTCATTTCCTAAGTTTGGTTTTCATCATTTTCTTCACTGTATATATAGAGTTCACAGGTGGTCAGACGTCGGCCAACACACATTTGCAAAAACAGGTTCAGCTGCAGGAGGGGCATCTTGATATTGCAATAAAGGGGGAATCTGAAGAAACCTGGGATCCAAAAAAACAGAAGTAGAAGTGAGTTGTTTCGACTTACAATAAGTTTAACAGTGTTTATAAACTGCTTTGTTATCTTCACAAAGTCCCAGCTTGGGACTCTTAAGCTAAGAGAAGGGGCAGTGAAGACCCTGTTGTTGATGTCTTTGGATAATGTCATCTTTCCTGATATTGTCTGTGTGGCAGGAAGACTGACTGGTCAGCGTGCATGACTTTCAACCAGGAGGTTGTGGTATTGGTCTCCGCCCGGGCCCTCTGGCGTCCTGCCAATTTCAGAAGGTGGCAGGACGCCAGAGGTGAAAGTCATAGACGCTAACCAGTGAGCCAAAGGGAAATTCCTGTGGCCAAGTAGCCAGGGCATATCATCAGTCGGAGGCATATTGACAGGACCCTCACACTGTCAAATCTGTCTTGGGTCTTTGGTTGTTTTAGGTCTCTGTTAGTGGATACAATGCACAGATCCTGCAGGATAGTGACATGCATGCCAACCCGTAATCTGCGTGTTGTCCGCAGGTTGGGTTGGGTCAAGACATTTTTTTTCTTTAATGCAATTACATACTGAGCCTAACATGCAATCTTTTGTCAAAAAAGTGACACACAATGTCAGCCGCACACATTCTTCAGGCCAAATAAAATCAGCTTTCAATTGCATATTTTTTACGCACATTATATAGTGGGGCTGATAGTGAAATTGGTTCAGTTGTGTGTGGAAAATACTAAAGTATGAATGAATCAGTCTTTGCACAGCATCAGAAATTTTGGATTGAGCTACAGTATGGTCCTACTCCTTTAGGTATCCCAATAAACCAACAACCTAAATCCAATAGCACAAAATGATTGGAAAGTAAAAGATGGGTGTGAAAGATGTCCTAAATTTTCCAATCCTAATTATTACTAAAACTTTTGTGAGAGAGCTGAAACCTCTCCACCAAACTTAAAAGAATTTCAACATCCAGCAGTAGATTAGGGCTGCAGGAAAACATGACTCAAAAGTTTCTGTTAAATGCTACATTTTGGAGTAAAAAATTGCTCCATACTGTTAGAAAATAAGGTACAATAAGAGATCATTTCTGTTCTTTAAAGTACAATCTGGACTTTTGTACCCACCAGGGCTCCAAATTAGACCTGAAAGTGACTATATGAATGTTGTTATACATGTATCCTGCCATTGAAGTGTATGTATTGTTTAAAAGGTGCATCTTGCTGGATGGCAACAGGTTTTCACTCTCTTGTACCATCAGAACTGCCTGAAATCTTGGAGTCATAGGTTTAACAAGTTGTTGAAAACATTCCTCAGAGGTTTTGCTCCATATTGACATTACAGCATCACGCAGTTGCTGCAGATCCATGATGAGAATCTCCCGTTCCACCACATCCCATGGGTGGAATATTTGACTGAGATGGACTGACTATGGAGGCCATCGGAGTCCAGTGGACTCATTGTTACATGTATGTTGGAGATAATGTGGGCTTTGTGACATGGAGCATCATCCTGCTGGAAGTAGCTTCAGAAGATGCTCCAATGTGCTCAGAAAGGGACATTGTCAGCAGCAATACTCAGTGAGTATTCAAGACAAACTCTTGATGTATAATGCTGGTCTTTACAAGGTAGAAACTAAAAGGTTATAAATAATTAACCAGCGTAGAGGCTACAGCAGTGCATCTTCTGAGGGCACCACTCCTGTGAACAGTTTGTTCCTCTTGTCACAGCCCTCTTGGGGTTTGTTCGTTTGTGTATTTTTCCCCATTTTACTTGTCTGCGTTGTTCCCTTTTGCAGAGTGGTGGGTCCATCTGGCTGATTAAGAGTACGTGGCCAGTCCTTATTAAATTTCAGCCATTGTAGCCTGACATCCCCCATTCTTTCCTTTCTTGGTGACGCCATGGTTTCATTGGCCTTAGCTGTTTGTGTTTCACTGTCATCACTGCACTGCACTTTTTGACACATTGCCAGGTGCTGACGCGTGTTACAGACTGCCACAGCTCTTGTTTTGGTTATGTTGGAGAATTTATTTAATTAATAAATTCTGTTATTTTGGTTGAAAACCTGCCTCATGCTGTTGTTTGTCATGGTTTTCAAGCTGGGTCATTGTGACACCCTAAAGTCACGATTACGTATTTTTTGTTTTTTCCCAAAGAACAAGAGACCACACTGATGTCAGCATGCAGAGCTAAAAAAAATGAATAATTAACTTTTTTCAAAGAAGCAGTTGTGGGAACATAGAAAATTATGTATGTATTTGGGCTTAATTAATTCGTCCTTCTCTGCAGTCACGATGGGGTCAGCAGTTAGAAGTCAGTCACCACAACCCACAGCCACCAAACACTGTTGCTACATGTGCTGTCAGAGTAAAACCACACATGCATGCAAACTCCCAGAGCATAACACCGAAAGGTCAGAGAGGTTTTGTTTTTATCGTGAGTGATGTCAATGCTCTGTCACCTCGAGCCATTTCCAAAGTGTTGCGATACTGAGCCTCTCTGTTTTAGTGACACTTTGGTCCTGAAAGTAGCTTCAGGCTCCCGAGCTGCAAATGTATCTCTCTGTGTCCAACCTACAGCTTGCCAGGTCATTTCTGTCTGGAGGCACTTACTGTAGAGGACAGAGCTTACTCTCCCTCCCTTGTCTCTATCTGCTTGTCTTCTTTTTTTAAAAATATTTTCCATCCTCTGACACGGGAACTCTTCACTTGGAACAAAAGTTACATTTATCCTTGAATTTAAAATAAAGGTTGACATCATTTTAGGTGCAAGTTTTCAGATAGAACCTTCAGCATATCAACAGTTATTGAGTGTCTTATTTAGCTACTTTGACCACTTAATGTTCACTAAGATGCAATTCAGAAACAGCTCATATATAATTATAGATCCTGAGGATGTGCTGATGTGTCTCTTTGGAAGATTTTTTTCAGTTGATTTGCAGTGTGACTATGGGAATTTGCTCTTTCAGTGTTAATACAGATAAATAATTTGAGCTTAATATGACATTGCTCTTATTAACTTGAGTCTCTCTTTTTTTCCTCAGAAGGTATCTCTGGCTTAGCATTATGGTGACCCCATTTCACCCAACTGGTCAGTGCAGTTGGTCACCCTTCCTGAGTACGGTTCTGAAGGAGGCTTTTCCCTCCTGTTATGGAGTTTTTCCTGTCACCCAACACCCCACTGAAAGATTTGATGCAATCCATTAGTTTTCCTTGGCTAGGCAGTTATTTGATGCACACAATGAGTTTAGATTTTGCAAGATAAATTGCACGCACCTTGCTTGGATAATCTTCAAGAACAGAGTTATTTGAGTCTTTTGACAACTAGTCTGTCTATGTTCGCCTCTTGTTTTTCTCTGAGGGCGTCTCTGTCATCAGTGTCAATGGTCACCCTTTCTTGAAAGGATGGATAACTTGCTTATTTTCATTTGCCGCATGTCACAGTGGGCTGTGTGATAGCTCAGTGACCTCAATTATCCCAAGCAGTGATGTCTTGTTAGACTGTTTTTTTTTTTTCATTACCCACATGTATTGATTGAGTGACTGCACAGGACTGTGTGGCAGCTAATTGAACCCAAGAGAAGGTTGTTATTTATTTCTAATTGTCATTGTTGTCCTTTATATATTCAAAGTCATGATGCCATGGCTGTCAGCCTACGGAGTTTCAACACGTTTTGACCTACAGTTTTAGATTGATAAGCAAATTATGGGAAATATTAATGACAATTCGTCAGAGAAAAGAGGTTTTGAAAATGTGTTGAAATGAGCAGTCAGCTCTAAAAACAACAGGACTGCTAGACAGGGAGATGCCTGGGAGGGAAGAGTTCTGCATTCCCTCTGATGTCCACTATCATGTGCAATTACCAACTTGACTTCTTAGTTGAATTTTAAACACACACCCCTGAGCCGTAGCTGTGAGACCCAAGTTAATACAGACATCAATTTCATGGATCGGTCTTATGTCTCTACAAAGGCCCACTGAGGAGTGCCTTCCATTTCACGCATGGTTTCTTCCAAGGCCAAACCACAACCTACATTTCCTTTGTTCAGAGTGGAGAAGTAATCAGTACAAAGATCTGTTTACATTTACTTCATGTATCTGATTGGTCTCCAAACCACTCAAGGTGCTTCTGGATGTATTAACAAGGTACCGAAGCATCTGTCAAACAACTACACATAAGTCTGGAAACTTCTTGATGTTCTACCCATACCAAATTTATCTTTTTTATATAACCAGGAGTTGTGTTCTGTACATTGTATTAGAAAGTGTCCACACCCTGTTTTTTTTTAAAACACTTTACATTTCACTTATGTAAAAAAAAAGTAACTCCCACATTTGGAAAACTTTTCTCATGCAGGAATGTTGGTTTTCATGCAAAAAGCAACACAAAGGCTTGGATTTACTAAGATCCCCATAGAGCACAAAATGCTCTATGCTCTCACTCTCAGCAACAGTGGTGTGTGGCATCATGCAGAAGCAGCAATACTACTTGTTTATCCTCTCTGTCAGAGTCAGTGCAGCTGCTCAGTTAGTGAGATACAATCAGAAACTTTGTGGCATCATGGCTGACTGACAGGAGGTAACAGTCATGTTTTCCTGATGAATGCAGCTCATTTGGGCCTTAAAATCAGTCACTTCCGGTTTAAAGGGGCGTGGTTTAGTGATGACGTCATCTAGACACGTGGTTGTGGTCGGGAAGGAACTGGACTGACTCTTGCCCAGTTTGGTGCATATAAGGTGTTGTACGTAGGAGATGAAGAGGGACCATGCTTAATGGCGAAACATCAAAGTTTGAGCAGTTGCCATTGCTGAACACCAACTCCTTTGAGAAAGATTTGGATAACTTTTGATCTCACATGCCTTGAGTGTTTTCAGACCAGTTTTGAGGTCATTCCGATGAAATCTGTAGTTCATTAAAATATCAGGCTATGCCTGATATTTTGATGAACTGCCACAGTTCTTTAACTGCCACAGTTCATTAACTGCCACAAAAAGATGGGACGACTTCCTGTACAATGTAGGTCATGGTTCCAAGAGACTTTTTTGTACATCTTGGCAAGTTCTAAAAGTGTGCCAATCTGGTGGGCGGGGCTAGTTGATAGAAATATTGTACTACTTGGTATTGTACAATGCCATTGTGGACTTCTTGTTTCATGGCATTGGCACAACATTTGCCATGGTTATGATTGGCGTATGAACTTGAGTTTTTCATTGTGTCATCATGAGAGGGTTTGACATGGTTTGAAGCAGTTTCATCAGGTTTGGTTTAATTCCTGAGGAACAGGACCCCACAGATTGAAAAAAAGTGACTTCCTGTTGTAAGTGGGCGGGGCTTAGGCCAAAACCGGAAGTGACAACCATTTTCTCTTCAGGGCCGGACACTGATCAACCTCTGTCAGTTTGATAATGATCTGATAAAATCTGGTGGATTTATAAGGGTTTATGATGTCATCAAAGGAAAAGGGACAATCTGTTAAAAATGGCAATATTAATATGTTAATATTAATAAGTTATTGTTATTTTCTGTACAAAAAAGCTAAAAATTATCGAGTTGATAAAGGAAAGACATGGTTAATAATAATATCTCAATGTATCAATGAAGAGTAGATTTCAAAAATCTTATTATTAACCGTGTCTTTGCTTTATCAACTCAATAATTTTTAGCTTTTTTGTATTTTTTTCTTGTCATTTAGTAGCTTTGTTTCTATGATGTGTGAATTTTAACAATATTGTCATTTTTAACAGATTGTACCTGTTCCTTTGATGAGTTTCATCCCAATGCTTAGGTTGATGGATAATTTTTCTCTTTTTCCTTATTTCAGGGAGCCTTCATAAGGACAACAGATGGAAATTAATTAATGAATACAATATCATCTATAATTCAATTTAAAATATGCAATTACAAAATGCTTTGTTAAGCTAATTTCTAGTTATTTAAAATAATTGTTGAATTTGAAATTAAATTTAGTAATCTATATTTTTATTTCCTAATTAATCAATCATCATGAAAATGCTCATTGTCTTTCCTGGTCCTCCATACGGTCCTGGGCTGTCTTCATATGGGGGGTTGATTGGCCCTCACCCTTATCCCTTCCCCTTCATCAAAAAGAATATCAAGATAACCCTTCCTCTATTTGAACAGAGCTAATGGGATTCAACCATTGTCAAGACATTCTCTGAGAAGACTTCATCTAGGTGGTGCCATATGTTCTTCTAAAGTCCATATACACCTTTCAGCAGTGACAGTGCTCCTCTAAATGTGCAGGCTGCCAGCTGCAAAATACCCATATACTGTACCATCAGAGATGTAGGCTTTTTAACTGAGAGCTGATAACTAACCAAATGGAACCTTTCTATTTTAGCCAGAAAGATGTGATGTTGATTTCCACAGAGAAATTCACATTTTATCTGACAAGTTATGTTTTCTACCTTGTCTCTGTCCATTTAAATGAGCTTTGACCCAGATATAATGGGATCATTATGGATCATGTTTTAAATAAGAATTACATCATGTGTTCAGACAATCAATTGTCAAGTGTCTCTTAACCCATGCGGTTATCATGATTTACTTTTTGGTTCTTTGCACCACAATGTCTCCACATCTTTCAATAACCTGAGGTACTGTAGTTTCTTAGAGAAATATTGTACTGCTGATATGGTTTGTTCCCCTTTGTTAACCCTGCCCATCTATGCTTCTAAGTTACTCTGCCTTTCTAAGCATCTATTTTTATATCAGTTTATGTAACTGACTTGCTAGTAATCAACCAAATTATTTGTAAAATGTTCTTTTCCTTTTTTCACTTGCTTATTTGACCATCTCCATTTCCATGCTGCTATTAAGCTATTTTTTTGAAAAGGTATAACAACTTTGAAATATTTCTATATTTTACTGTAAATAATATAATGAATGTAGAGATTTGCAAATAATTGAGTTCTGCTTTTATTTATTTTAAACATTCTTTAGGAATTCGGATTAAATTTGATATACAATTCTTTACGTGTGTGTGGGTGCAATTACTGGTTCAATAGGGATGACCATACAGTAGGAGTAGTGGATTAAAAATGAGAAGGTTTTATGTTAAAAGGTAGGAATTGATATTCATCTCACATTTCTGCACTTAGTCCTCTGCTCCCACTTGATTTGCATTAACATCATTTAAAATGGGGGGAGAGGGAAGTCCCAGAGGAGCAAGTTGCACTTGACTACATGATCACTTTGTCTTAACATGTACTTTTTCTCTTCTCAGCCATGAAGGGCACGAGGATCTGACAGTGTTAAAACAGACTATGGTTAGAATAAAAGCAGTCAGTGTGCAATGGCGCTCCTCACTTCAAATTAACTACCCAAACAGATAAAGCTGTTCAGTTCCCTCATGAGCTCTGACACAAAGTCTCTGTTCTCAGAGGTGCCCTTTCCTGAAATCACACCAAGCCTGAGACCCTGGAGCCAATATGTCTCTGTTTGTCTTTCTGCCCATCCAACTGGAACCTATGGGAACACATTTGGATCACCAATCAAACAAAGAAATTAATAATAATAATGTCTATCAACTGATCACCACCTGGTGGTGAGTTGGCTCAGATGGTTGGGGAAGATGCCGGTCAGACCTGGCAGGCCCAAACGTGTTGTGAGGGTCTGTTGGGAACGTCTGGCAGAATCCCCTGTCAGAAGGAGCTTCAACTCCCACCTCTGGGAGAGCTTCAGCCATGTCCCGGGGGAGGCGGGGGACATTGGACGGGGGACATTGGCCTTTATTAGCATTCAGCAATAAATTAATAAAGCTATGTTATGATTTATTAATTTATTGTGAATCCAACTCTGGCTCAGACTGAGTGCAGTGCAGGTAAACAAAGACCATCATAGTCAAAGTCGCAGTGGCCCATGCGCGTACAATGATGGCATCAATTACACTCGTCGCTATGCTCCTTTGACATTTCAATCAAAATGTGTAATTACACAACACAAGCAATTTGTTTTGTTTGTCCATGAATTAGTTGTTGAATTTGAAATCACATTGAGCTATCTATATTTTCATTTCACAATTAATTACTTATCATAAAAATGCTGTATTGCTATTTCACTGACTGTCCTGGTCGTCCTTACTCTCTCTACTATTTCCAATCACATATTGTAATCAGGTACTCAGGTAAGTTTTCAAACCCATTTGGAAACAACTGAATATACTGTCATCATGACAATCTGTATTATTTACTATGAGGCTAAAACAAGTATTTCAATGTCCCAGCAGTGCAGATCACTTTGTACTGCAGTCACCTTTAGACTTCATAGAATAGCTAATACTTCAGTGTAGACCTAAACTGAGTTTTCACTCACTGAAATTCCTATTTGACTTTACAGATCAATGAAAGGTACAGTAACTGTTAGATAAGCTGATCACTCTGATCCATTAGTTGTTGTGTGAAATCATCCTGCTACCAGAGAACTGGTGTAAATAGCAGATTAGTTTTCATAACAAATAGGATTGTTTTCTTTAATGTTTTCGGACGGTAAAAAACTACCAGAGATCTGACCTGAAAGTTAGAATTGAAAGGGGTAAGAGGCCGTTAATTTCCATTGCTCTGGTAGTTCTAGGTTTAAAGAAGGTAGGGCCAGCAGAGTGTAATACTGCGTTGTCATTATTTGATCATCTTAATTCTTATGACAAAAAAATCGCAAGCTGTGTGTTTAACACCCAATGGCTTTTCATTTTTATGATTTTCTTTGCTGTTAAAGAGGCAATGGGAAAATAAAAATGTAGCAAAGAAATTTTGTTATAACCTCTTCTCTGATATTTGCTGCTATTAAGGTTTTTATTTTTCACTACACTCTATCAAAACCTCTCCTGAGAAAAATATGCGTGTTGGTTATTTTATTATTTATCCAACCACAGGGGTTTCCACTGTGAAAGTAAACACTGATTGACCACTGAGATGCATAGTCATCTTGAATGACTGAATCTGGGTTAGATGGTTCAACTGGAACTACCCAACCCAGTCTAAAAATATACCCATGAAACAGTCAAATAATATAATTTACTGTACTAATTTGTTTCCATAATCATAATTTCTTTTTTCTTTTTCTTTTTTTTTTTTTTGCTAGTAGTTCTGTTTGGACTGTTGCATTTCATTTAATGGATGAAAAAGTTCATTTTTGGATCTCAGAGAGGTTTGAAGATGGCTCTGCACACCCGACTGCCCAGCAGGGGTGCCAAGATTGCGTCCCTTTCAGATCAGTGGTGCCTTAAAATATTTTTCCTTTGAATCTGTGTTATTATCATTATCCTTTTGCCATTTGCTGGAGCCTTGCTCACCGCTCATCATTCAAACTACTTGGCTACGGACTAGTAGGCTATTAAAAATCAACAGTATTACAGGTATTACAAAGTTTAGAAGTCTTCAAAAGTGGAATGGTTAAAGTTAGAAAATCATCATAGCTTACATTAAAACTCACTATATTGAGGTAGCAATAGTTTTTGTATCAGAATATTGTTTTTCTAGATTATTGGGTGTCACATCTTCAGAGGTGGGTAGAGTAGCCAACAGCTATACTCAAGTAAGAGTACTGTTACATGCAAACAAAAGTTACTCAAGTAAAAGTAAAAGTAATGATCCAAATATTTACTTGAGTGTGAGTACTAGAGTAGCCTACACAGTGAAAAAAGTACTTGAGTACCAAGTTACATCTTATTTATTCAGCAGTCAACATGCATTCTTGAGCATTCACAGTATTCAGAAATCTAAATGAAACTTTGTGCCAAAAAGCAATTTACAGATGAAATCGACATACAGATTGGCTTGCTCTTGTTAAACATCTGAGCACGGAATTTTTTATAGAAAAAATTCAAAATGAAATATTTGCTTGGAAATATTCAACATATCTAACAAAAATGCATTCATTATATTTATTCGTGTATATATCTTATTATTCTTTTTGGGTCATATTTTTTAGTCTGTTAGGTTTTCTGCATTCCCTATTACCTTTTCTTACCTATTATGTCACTGTATTTGCTGCGGGTCTGCTAAATATGGTCATGTTATTTTTGAAAAATATTCTTTGCCGATCGTTAGCGGCTAAGAGGATAGGGGGCGGAGTTGAATCGAGAAAAAACACTATATTGCCGTGTCTCAATCAGCGCACTTTTATAAGTGCACTACAATTCAGTGCGTAGTGCGTGCAGTGCACTTCATCTGTAGTGAACACTTTGGTAGCTAAATGCTGACCGCACTGAGCACTACACTTACCAGAAGTGATGGACGAGCATTAAACAGCCGCTTGTTGCCAATGTTGGGCACGCTGCTTTAAAAAAGTAGGCTACTTAATTAAAGTTCCTTCTCCCTAAATGTAACTGCGTTAGTAACAGTTACAGCATCATAAAAATAAATAATTTCTCAGAGAAGTAGCCTAATTATTCCGTTACCTAAAAACAACAGCAACAAAAAACAAGCAAGTTTAGGAATGTGGCTTATAACGCAAATAACCCTAATAAATTCTAAAATCTTATTAATTAATAAAAATAGAAGTTTGTGGATTAAATTTTTTAGAAAAATCATTAGCAAACGACTCCCTGGCTGATGGATGTTGCAACATCTCATCACCTCTCCTCCTCTCGTGTGTTCGCTGTAGGCTACGCATGTGTTTGTGTGGGTTCGGCAGCGCACACTGACCCACATCTCCTCTGACGTTTTACTTTTCCGTGGGAAAG
>JAVQJG010148497.1:0-43290 GCA_036024015.1 Craterocephalus amniculus
TTAAATTAAATTAAATTAAATTAAATTAAATTAAATTAAATTAAATTAAATTAAATTAAATTAAATTAAATTAAATTAAATTAAATTAAATTAATGCTCAGCTGTTGTGGCCCTGTTATAAGCTGATAAAACTTTTCTGGAAATTAGGTTGGTAATCCACTTTTTCCACTAGATGCTCTCATAATGGTCACTTGTTAGCTGCTAGCTTTATGTTTAGGCTGTGCTTCAGGGCGTATTGTGAGTTTATTTAGGCTTCTTTTTTCCTTTGCATAAAGCACTTGCAAAGTTGATAAGCATATAATACTTGTTAAAAATGTGAATTTCCATAAGCTTGTTAGTATAAAAACATTAATTAGTGCTGCTTTAATCATCATGTAATGTTAAAAAGATTTATACATTATAAAAGTGCAAGCAGCTGAGAGTGTTACCTTCACAAACCAGGGGGGGTCCTCTCCATACTCCATCAGCTCCACACACAGAGCTGTTCTCTCCCCTCCTCCACACAAAACCTTCATCACAGACAAATGTGGCCACGCTGCCATATGTGGTTCCTGTGACTGACAGCAGCACCGTGTCCTCCTCTGACGGAGGCTGGCCGCATTCAACCACTGGGTGGGACAAAGAGTTTGCAGAATTTTAGATTCCCATTTCCCCCAGTGACCACCAGCACAGATGATGGACTTCTCATTCATACCAACCAGGCGGCAGTATTTCTAATCACAAAGTATTAAATGACCTGAATACTGTATGTGTGTTGGTGGAAACATCTAAATCACATAAACGACTTTTACCTTTGCAGAAAGCACCGCCCGTCTGTGGATGAAAGGGCTCATATCCATTGTGGACTTTATATCCCAGCTGGCAGCTGCAGTCAAAGCTGCCGTCAAGATTCCTGCACTGACCGCCCTCCCCACACAACCCTGTGATCCTGCACTCATCAATATCTGCAAATACAACATAAAAGCAAGATTGTAACTGACTTTTTTGGGCTTGTAACAGAGAAGAAAAACTGAGTCAGCTTCTTAATACAGTATATTCATACAGGCACTGAACAGAATGATAATGTTATACAAAGAATAACACAGCTGACAAGCATGTATGCTCTGCAACTCTACATTATGTAAATCCTAATCTTCTTCTACATGTTAATACTTGATGTGTAACTTTGAAAGTCTAAACTCACCCTGGCAGTGGGTTCCATCATTTGGGATGAAGACAGCCATATTGTTAGAGGGGCTGTATCCAGACAGGCAGGTACAGTAGTAGCTGCCGTATGTATTGTGGCATGTGGTGTGCTGCCCACAGATCTTATTGGCTCCAATCTGGCATTCATCTTTGTCTGGAAGAATAAAGCAGAATGCGTCATGTAAGATTATTAAATAAGCAGAGAGACTTCTACGGAAAGATTGCAGTGATCGGCTCTGATGCTTGAAGGGACCTCCTGTGTGGTTCAAATAGGGTACAAAATCAGGGTGGTGAAGGCAGAGAGGCGTTAAACAGCTTTTGCAACTGAAAGTTGTGAAATGATTCACAATTTCATCCGGGTGAGGAAACTCTTCTGTGGTACGAATAGTCTCTTAATATTGAGTTAAAACAGGAGCTGTGAGCATTCGGGCAAGTGTTCCTAAACATTTAAACTCTTTATTTCATCACTGAAAACTCTTCTCTCAGTAGAAAAATGAAAAGATTTGTCACTATCTTTACACGATAAATAAATACACACACAAAAAGTTGTTCTTTTTACCTTGACAGAAGGTTCTTCCATTTCCAACAAAACCATATTTGCAGTTACAAACTTTGCCGGTACCATCAGACTTCTCCTCACATGTGGCGTTAGGGTGGCAGGTCGCACACACATCCAGAATCTGGCACTCTGCAGGCACATCTGAAACAAGGAATACATGTCCATCACTCTACTTACTGTCCTCCCATTAGTCAGTGACATGTAAATATGTAAAAAATACAAGTATTTAGTCATGATTAAATCTGTGGAGGAATTCTCACCTGAAAGGACAAAGAGCAGGAAAACCACAATAATTGTTCCCTTTCTTTCATCCATTGTTCCTTGGAGTCTTTCCGAAGCTGTTCATCAGACTTTCTGCCACCTCCTCTCCTTCCTCTTTTCTTTAAAATAATTCTGTACTTCCTTTTGTGTGGACCGCAGCGATGCTGAGTGTATTCGATAACCAGTATGAGAGGCTGCTGAGAGTGGGTGAGCTGAGGTCACCCTGAGAAGGACTCCTTTTCTCAATGGTGTTCTCGCTGCTGGTGGCTTTGTGGCTTCATCTGTCACTGTCTGGCACAGTCAGTTACTACTGCTGATTATAGGTTCAGGACTCACTCTGGTAAACTGCTCAGTCATGCTGTAGCTGATAACAGCTATATTTAGTGAAATAAACCTGCTGGATGTTTGCTTGAGAAAATAACACTGTTCTGGGTAAGGGTCTGTTTTTTTAATGCTTTCTTTTTTATTTTTATCAATTTCATTTTACTTTATTTTTTTCTTTTTTCATTTTTAAAAAATTACTCTTAAGTTTCACAGTACTGTGTAATAGGTAATTTGTAACTTTTTCTGTGTGATCACAAATGTTTAAATATATTTTTATCACTTGCAGACCAGTTAATAATAATAACCACATTAATATTTGTGTTTAAGGTCCATATTACTAATGCTTTAGTAAAGTTTTTCATCTGCTCAGTTTATTATAAAATCCATAAACATATAACAGTTGTGAAATAAAATTACACAACATCCTTCCTTGTCCCACTGCGGGGTTTGCAATGAGCAGTGTGTGTGTGTGTGTGTGGCGGGGGGTTAAGTTTGTGAGCTGTGGGAGGGGGAGATAAGTCTGCTGAGCTCCTATCTGTCAGTGCAGCAGGGTCCTAAGTGAGGTTTTGCTGTCACTCAAACTCCAACAAGAACCCCCCCCCCTCCTCCATCACCACCACCACAGAAGACCTCTCAGTTGTAACACAAGATATGTCTGTAGGGTATATATGTCTTAGTGCAGGTCCTGATCTTCAACAGAACTTTATTTGGGTACATTGAAGGTTTTAATGATGATTTTATAGACATAGTCTCATTTATCTAGAGTGCTTCGTTCTCAGTGGGGGCGGTACAGCCTCCCGGGGGCCGTTCAGAGACTGTCAGGGTCCGCTGGAAGCATCATTATTAAAAGGAGGGCATTGAAGTGTTTTTGGGGGGTGTTGGCAATTCATTATTTATCTGTTTTTATTGGCACTTATATGGACCAACCAGTGTGAGGAGAAACAATGGTTAGTTCATAAATTCACCTAGAAACACCAATGGTCCAGAAGGAAGTGAACCAAAAGGTAGCATGTTGTAGAAACATGGCCTGAAATGCTTTTCATCATTTGAAGTTAAACCTTTGTTTGCTGTTTCCAACTAACCCAAAGTTAAGAAGGTCAACCTTTCTACTATATTCAGCTGCAACATGAGAGTGGACCAGAAAACAGAAAAGCTAAGACACACTTTATGAATCTTTGGTGAATTTTTGTGTTGTAATTGTGCCTTGTATGCGTCACAATGCTCGATAGAAGATTTTATGTGAGTTTTTTCTGGTCATTTTGGTGTGCTGCATGCTAGTATACTGGTGTTCCTTATGCCACACATATACTGTCTGTACCAGCATTCAGACAGATCCTCTGGATGGGAGCTAAATGCAGCCTTTTCAGGGCCATGTTTAGCTCACCTGGTAAAGCAACCGTCTTTTTGTACAAAATTTGCTACTGTTCCTTTTATCAGCTGCCCCTGGATTTATTTCTGGCTTTTAGCTGAATGTCTCCCCCTGGTCCTAAAAGGCTACCAGACCCACAAATTCTTTTAAAGTACTGCAATTATTACAGTCATAATCTGTACAGGAGTCAGGACATGGTAAATTCTAGACGATGAACATGAAATGGATATTAGATAGGGGGGAACTAGAGAAGGTTGAGAACCACTGATCTAGAGTGACTCTATTTCCTTCATGATACTTTTAGTCTTACAATGATCTGCAGAGCGTGTCATCGCAAAAGCGTCAAAAACACTCGGCCAAGGACATGACCACTTAAAAAAATGGCAATAGAATTTATTTTGACGTGAAAGTGACTTTGAAAAAAAGATTAAACTTGTTCATTAATTTAATTCAAGAAGAAGCTCTGATAAAGCAAACAGCAACACTTCATCACGTACACCTGTACCTGTAAATGCAAACAGCTAATCAACCTATCACATGCATTCAGGAAATGACTGTTAAGCAGAATGGACCAGATGGAAGAAAAGGCGTTTAAAGGACTTAACATGACTGGTCTGGGTATTTCAGAAATTGCTAGTCTACTGAGATTTTCACACACATCTCTAAGCTTTATGGAGAATGGTAAGACGCAGAGAAAACCTCCAGTGAGCAGCAGATGTCTGGATTTCACCTTGTTGATGGCAGAGGTGAATGGGCAGACTGGTTTGCAGTGATAGAGAGGCAAAAGAAGCACACATAACTACTGCAGCAACTGTGTGACGATATCATGTCAATATGGAGCAAAATCTCTGAGGAATGTTCCCAACACCTTGCTGACTCCGATGTCAACAGGAATTAGAGTAGTTCTGAAGCCAAAAGGGGTCCAACTCAGCACTACTACAATCTATCTCATAAAGTGGCCAGCAAATGTGTGTTTTAAATAAAAACTTGCATGATCATCACTTTTGTTCTTCGGGGATATAAAATACCAGCTATAAGAGACAGTAACTGGAAATGAATGAAATTATTTGAACCCAGAGACTTTGATGGAAAAGTTTTCAATAAAACTTAAACCTGTCAACAAAAACTTTTATTTTCCACAAGTACTGATGAAACAGGGAAGGTCAAATAATAAAAAAAACAGGTCTGAAAAAAAAAACCTCTCATGTATCGACGTATGGGATGTCCAGATCCAGCTCCAAATCAGGATTTGAGAAGTTGCTGCACTCATCAGTGTTTGATGTCCCTCACTGTTAAAATCAGCATCACATGTGCTGCTTTCACCAAACGGTTTCAAACATTACAAAACATCGTTCTGTAGGATTTAAATTCACACAAAACCATTGCCTCTCATACATCAACAAACTAGGCCAGTATCACTATTAAAGGTGACTTTATTTGAGGTTGGCCTCATCTTTCAAGACCGTCTGTGTGATTATCACAGTCTTTCATTCTGGTCAAGTTCAGCTGGAACATGCAGGTTTTACAAACAAAATGCAATCAGCTTTTTCAAACATATACCTGCCTGAGATTATTAGTCTAAATCACATTTTCTAAACGTAAATCAAATTAGAAGCGCACCTCACAGCATGCAAAGAGAGGTCTACAAGAGTTTGAGCAGCCCTGGTCAGAAGTTGTTTTGCAACAAGAAAATCGACCACAGCAGGAAAATCAGTAGTGTTATAACCTTGAAGTTTTGTTGGAAATATAAAGAAAAGGGAAAGTTATTAGATATCATATAAAAAAGAAAGCAAACCCTCTATCAATTCAACATTGTCTAATAAAAGTAAAAAATAATCTGGCCCTCATCAGGTCCATGAGCACCACTTCAGATTAATTTTACACCAGCTCATTTTCTATTCCAAATAAGCTAACAGTGTGAGAAAACCTTGGTACACTACTGGCTTTTTAAAACACTTTTATCCACAGTGACCTGAAGTAATCAGTTTCTATGATATATCCATTTCTTGAGTAAATTTGGATGGGTTTTGGTCCACTCGAAGTAATGAGATGATGTGTGCAGATAAGAGCACAGCTTTCTTTACGTGCCAACGCGGCATTTTATTCAGGCTGCTCACAACAGCTTTTCTATTTCAACTATTCCGCAGTAGATTTGCCGCTGCATTGGCCCTGTATCTCATTTGACTTCAAAACACAAACAAGTCAACAGATCATGTTGCTGTAATCATCATCCCTCCACCACCATGCTTGATAGCTGCTGAACGATGTTCATATTGACCATCAAATGTGATCCTATGCATCATGACCAAACATCTCTACCTCACTTCAACAAAATCTTATGGATTGTTCAGATGCAACTTTGCATCTGTTACTTTACAAAACTGTTTTGTCATGCTCTTTTTTAAAGAGCGCATGGTTTCTCCTTCCAAATTAGCCTTATTTATTGCATCCAGAGCAAACTCAGTCCAATAAAGAGCACTGCAGCGGCTGATGAATTACTTACAATGTTCTCCACTATGGAATTCTCTTTCTCTCCCCATATAGTTTGGAAATTACCTTATAACCCTTCTCAAATTGAGATAAGAGTGTTTCTGATGCCTTTTGTCCTTGGCACCATGCTAACACACACCTGAGTGCTCCAGACCTGCAAAGTGACCAAATTTCTGATTTTAGAGGTGCTCTAACTTACTGAAGACTGAGTTCTCTTGATTAACAGGAACTGCCTGATGATCTTTTTTTGTGTCCTGACCGCTGCACTCGAGTGTTGAGGCGTTTAGTGCTGAACACAAGTGGGAGATATTTTAACATTTTTTGATGGTTTATAGGTTTAATCGTTTAAAAAAATCATTGACATTAAATCTTCCTTTACTTAACTTTACTTTGCCTGTTCTTTAAGTGAATTCACCTTACAGCACAGTTCTCCTAATTCCAGATGTTGGACCGACAGACCTGTGCAGGTTTCCAACCTGTAACTTTCTGCAGGGTCATAACAAGGTACAAAAACAGCAGCGTTTCTCTCTATAAACAGGCTCTTCCTCCTTCGGGGGAGGTAGTTCACGAGCTGAGGATTCATCCTTGTACTCGGACAGGGATCCACTGGAGGTGGACAACAGCCTCCCAAACACCAGGTCGGCAGCTTTTCCATCCACGACTGACAAGTCCGTCACAGTTTTCTCTCTTAGCGACATGTCCCCATCTTCATCATCGTCTATCAACACAAACTCCTTCAGGTAAATCATCCCAACGCCGTGGAGGCTGTGGCTCTCCACTGATTCTTCCACAGTGTGGGCGTCCACAAAGGTCAGAGTGGAGGTCTCTGTCAGGGTCTCATGTGGGTCTGTGGAGTTGTCCTCCGGCCCTGAGTAGGTCGGGCTGCTTGAATCTATCCTCCATGCGGAGTTTCTGGGAACTGACTCGCCTCTCATGCTGTATTTTTGCTCCTGGTTGCTGGAAATGGAGTGTGTGGAAGGAGACATGCTTGCACCATCTTGATGGGCAAACTGGTCTCTTCCCATGTAAGAATGGTTTTCCAGAGCATGCCCATTTCCAGGATACATCCTAAAAGCCACCTTCTGACCTTCATGGTAGACTTGCACACTACTGCTGTCCTTGGGGGAAGAAAGGGGAATGCTGGCGGGGTCGTCTCTTCCTTGCTTCTTCATGTATTTGTTTCTTATCACGCTGAGATAAAACAGGAAAGTAAAGGTTAATGTTGAAATTGGAGAGTGTATCAATGGAAAATTCAAAAAGTATTTTTTTTTTTCATTTCTTTCTTTTGGATCCAAAGCAACCTTGAATTGCAAGGATATGTTGCATAGTTTAGCACTTATACAGGACCCGTGTTTCATGAATGAAAAACAGGATTTTTAACAGAAACAATCACATCTTCAGGCATACAGCACTCTGCAAATGAGCCATCCTCATTTTATTACTTCAATGACACAGAATTTTTTGTAATATTCTAAAGTGGTCTTGAGCATTAGCGCTCCAGGCTTTCTGAATGTCCTTCAAAGTTTGGACATTGGCTGCTTCTTTTTTTTTTTTTGCTTATTTTTCCAATCCTGTTCTTGTACATGTCTATAAAGTCACATACTGTAGTACGGAGCAATAACTGCTCTCTTTTATAAAAAGCAAAAATGCCTGATATCATAAGACTTTATGATTTTATTTTCTCTTACTTGTTTTTGAAAAATATGATAGGACAAATCTCTGGAAATACATGTACTTTTCCAGAATCTGAAAAAATATAAACAAATTTCAGACAATGCAGATGGGCCCCTGATAGATAAAAAGAAACTGTTCTAATTCTTTCTTATAATGATTTGTGTTTTGCAATACCTTATTCAGATTATTCCCTTGATGTTTTCACATTCATATATTTGGAGCATTATTACAAACAGCATTTAGAAAGAAAAAAAATGTGATTTAAAGTTATTTTCCCATGGTTTTATGGTTTTAAATGAATATTATTCAAATGTTTCATTAACACACTTGGGTAGATAATAAGAGCAGTGGGGCCTGTAAGAGACATTTAGTATTGGACTTTCTGCATTAAGGAAGGGAAAAAAATGAAGCTGCCACTTTTAAAAGAATACAGAAAATAACTTGCATTCCCTGAGGATTGGCTCTTTGAAGACGAAGGCAGATGAATTCCTCTAAAGTGCTCTA
This sequence comes from Craterocephalus amniculus, assembly GCA_036024015.1. NCBI lineage: Eukaryota > Metazoa > Chordata > Actinopteri > Atheriniformes > Atherinidae > Craterocephalus > Craterocephalus amniculus. The sequence goes on from JAVQJG010148497.1 coordinate 8,367, forward strand.
ACCGAGTACAGAGTGTGTGTGCGTGTTTCATCTCTTTAAAACACACCTTCCCTCCCCCATTCAGACATACTGGGAGTGAAGAAAGAATCACTCTACGGGCTAAATATCAGGCGGGTTGAAGGTACATATTGAGCTCCACATTTCAACAATGGAAGCAGAAAGACGATGTCTAAAGTTATGTCTTCAGTTCAATTAATCTTTTGATACACATGACAGACAACTGGCATCAGAACAAAGATATTACACCTAAAGCAGGAGTAAAAAGGCTTCTTGAAGAGCGTTATCGTGGCCCTGCATGCTTAATGCACTTCACAATGACCTTGTTATACTTGACTGGCTCACATGCATGACAGAATCAGGACTCTATAAATAAATAATATAAATGTACATGTAAACATGCTCCACTCCAACTTGTGATGGTTACTGAGGAACAGCAAATGAAATATAGAGTTGATTTAAAACACATGCATTGTAATATAGCACACTTTGAACAAGGTTGGTGACTCCTCAACAGACAAATAATCACACAGTAGCTTCAACTTATGGGAAATAAAAATAAGAACTTAAGTATTTTCATTCTTATAATATTTAGGATACGCTGGGGGAAAAAAGGAAACAAATAACCCACAAACAAACAAAAACAACCACCTAATGTGCTTGACCGCACACTGAGATGACACATAAATTCATACTTTACACCATTATACCTGCTAACTACACAACAGTATTAGGTCGTATATTAAGCATATAAGTGATCTAACAAGAAATTATATACTGGTAAAATTCACAAAATCCACTTTAAATGAAATATTTTGATCATTTCTTTACCTGAAGCCTTCACAGTTGAACTTTTCCCCCAAATGTCTGTAATGAAAATCACATGGCAGAGATGACCCATGCAGCGTCCTCCCCTCTGATCTCCGGCAGCTACAGCTGGGGAAACCGGCGGTCTACGGTCTTCTGACTGTCTACAGACAAAGATTCTTCACACACACGCCCTCCCCTGATCCCAGAAACTACAGCTGCTCACAGTGTCGTCTGGGAGGCACTAAGAGAAGAATGACTGTCCTCGCCATGAGGCTTGTTTTAGTTGCAATTGGTTTTTACATCACATTATTAAATTATAAAACCGAAGCCACCATCATCTAAAGTAAACAGGAGGTGCAGCTTATTCTTGATTTATCATAAAGATTTGTTACAAATAGAAACACAAAACCATTAAATCTACCTGCCTGCACTTGATATTTTTATATTTTTTTGTAATTATCAGCACAGAAAACATGAATAGTTAAAACCATCAGAGCTTATAGGTTAAGTTAAATATCTAAATAATAAGTTTGTTTCTACTCTTCATGTAAAACTCTTGACTACAGCTTCATATTTGTAGTGTTGAATCTAGATAACAAAGCTTGAGATTGGATCAACGACATGGCATGCCAGCTTTGACTGCAAAACACCTGCACCGTTGTTTTTTTTTAGAATAAAGGGGCTCCTGATTTTTTTGCCATATCCTACATGAGGCAATTCCCCCATTTTCTTTATGAAACATGGAAGCAGTGCAGGGATGCATGAAAAGCCACTTCTCTTAGTGGCTTCCACTGAATATGTTCCAATAAATAATACAAGAGAACAGACCCTTGTACATGAAAGCTGCAAACGGGAAAACTGGGGGAATCAAATATTGAAACGTCTTCTCTCACTGTAGGGAGATGTGTGCATTAGCCTAATATGGGCAACTGGTAGACATGACTTCTGACAAAGTGCCCATGTTGACTGCATCTATAAAACCACCAGCAGAATCATGATGATAAACTTAATCATTAAATCTTTCAGTGCAGACTCATCTGCATGAATGCAAGCAGTACAACAGTACAGCTTGGGAAAAACAACACAAACCAAAGAACAAAGTCACAATTTAAAGGCAATTTAGGGACTAAATTATTTACCTACTTGCTGAGAAGCATATACGATTCTGCACAGAGGTGTATTAATGATGGGTTCATTTCCAGTGACTCTTCGTTCATAGCCAGACAACTGAAAATGTCTGACATCATTTTTTTCCCCATAAAATCAGCATGAAAACTGCAACTCATGATTAAATTATTCCTGGCGTTCAGGAAGAAGATGCCTTATTATTTGTCAGAGTGGGCTTAAACCTGTCCTCTTCAATAAAGTTTGTGGTAGGGAGTGTTGCCTCTAGTGACCCTGACCCATTACTCATGCTGCAACGGGCTCAGGCTGCTGGGAGACCTCCCATGACACACTCAGCACCTCTACTCTCCTCCGCTTTTTGTTTAATGGAAAAGTGAAATTCTCAGGTTATAAATCCAACATGTTCCCGTCACTCAAGTTTAATGAGCCCCAACTGCTCACCAAAACAGAAGACATCACACTTACAAAATGTCCAATTACAACCCAGATTGTGCATCAAAGGTTAAACTGCAGTTTTTGTCCAGAACGGAGAAAAATATGCATACACTTATGCATTACATGATGACCAACTGCATTTTATTCTAAAATAAAACTGTGCAACTCTAGGAGACATGAGTCACCTCAGTACCTCGTCTGCCCAGGAATAAGAAAAGAAATGAAACGGCGGAGGCAGGAACTAGAGCCTGCAGTAGCAACACAGACACAAAGCAAGGCATATCTGAAATCTGATGCAGAATCTGGAACTTTTTTCTGGACTTGTAAAAAAGCTGCTTGAATCAACATCCTGCATGTGGAGAAAGTAGTCAGAACTTTCAGAGCTGATGCTAAGATGCAATTTGCATCTGGTACGAGTTACAGCGGTGGTTTAACAATGATGATGTTTTTTTACATTGATGAGGCCAAAATCTCCTTACAGTGTTGCATGTTTACTGCCATGTTTGTTCTGAAAACAAAAACTAATGATTAATATAAATTCTGCAGCTATTACTGGGCCTGACCCGCATAGTAAATGTAGTGAGATGAAAACCAGCATGTGCTCATATCATTGTTAGATAGACATTTTATCATTATGGAAAAAATTTTTTGTTCCAATGAAGAGAACCAGTAACCAGTGAAGACACAGGTGACAAAGCCAGTAAATATTTTATTTTCCTCTTGAAGTCATCTTGTATCTATTTACTCTCAGTAAACTCTGCTTCAGTGTGGTGATCTGATTATTTTACAAAAACAAGTGTTTGGGTAGAAATGCAAAAATACTTTTTGTCTATGTTGACCCAGATCTAGAAATAATTCCCACAAGGTGACAGGTGTTGAGTCCTTGTTGCTCCATCTTGAAGCTCAGGTTTTTCTGACCCACATTTTTGGTTTCCTCCCAAAACGTGAGTAATACTTTCCCCGGCGCCAGCAGAGGCTGCTTGAAGTGGGCTGTGACGTTAACGGGAGCTGTGACAACCTCAACTCCTGGTGGCAAAACACAACAATGAAAAGGTCTGACCAGAATCTTGCAAACCAATCAGCATATGTAAATGTGTGACTCCAACACAAACATCCACCAATCAATTAATTGTCCTACCTTTGTGCTTTTCTATCTCAGCCAAGCAGACAGACAGCATCCAGAGCGGCGGCGCTGTCTGAGACGTAAAACCAAACCCCCTGGCTGGCACCGAGCAGAGCCGGTGGGGGGAGTAGTCAGAGAAGGACCATACAAACTGCACACCAGTAGTCCTGGGAACTCGGAGCTCTACCTGCTTCATATTTTCTCGCTCATGCTCATCTGGCTGACCTGCCAGAAGAAAAAATCCTCATGTGTGATAGATATCTGAATGTTATGAGTTAGGCAAAAATTGTTGCAAACTTAAATCCTGAGCATAAATTACCACAATGCTTGTCTTCATCCTCGGGTAAGCATCTGCTCGCTTTGTGGGTTGTTTTGTTGGACAGCAGTGTTAAGACGCTCTCCCACACGGGGCACCCGGAACGAGATGCAGCAGACAGACAGATGTCCACCTCCACCCCTGCAACAGTCAGCTGATACTGAAGGAGTCTAACCTGCAGCGTGAAGGGACCCTTCTTCAGTTCATCAACTGGCTGAAGGCTTTTCAGACTCTGCCGCACACGGACTAGACCTATAAACAGCAAGTTAAATCCCAGCAGTATAAGCTTTTCTTTCACGTTTAATAATATACACAATCATAAGCTTTAGCATGAGAATATGATGGTGACTTAGATATATTTATGTCGGCATGTGAGTTGCATAAAAACGCTCAAGTTTTGTCTCTTGCTTCACTGAATTAAGTTAAGAGTTCATTTTCATTCATAAACCCAGTGCTGGAGGATGGATATTTTTTTAATCTGCAGTGTAATAACATTCATAGCAATACGATAAACAATTACAGCAAGGGATGAGTTTAGTGTGCATGCCTGGGCATTTGGGTCATGGTCCAGGTTGGACACACTTCAACTTTGAGATCAGTTAGATTGTTGTTGTTATAAACCCACTAAAACGTTTTTTAAAATTAGAATTTAAGTACAAATCCTTTGGTGAATGCAGTTATGCTTAATATAGTAACGCTGGCGGAGGCTAATTCATGTTTGTCAGTATTATGAGTTGTTTTTAGACATTATACTACAACACAGGAGCTATCAGCTTCAAACAGTTTTTACCTCGTACCTGCTGGGCTGAGCCTGAAGTTTCGATCGGTTAACAACATGAGCAGCAATCTGCAACAGAGAACCTCAGGGAAGCACAGGGGGATGTCTCTAAAGTCCGTGTCCGGATAGTCCCACCCATACCCCGCAGCGCAGCAGAACCGCCTCATCAACGAGCTTTCCAGCCTAAAATAAGAAAGTGCACGAGCAAGTAACAAGTTTCACAGGCTGACTTTATTTCTTTTCAGACTAAACAAAAATGCGCGTTGCTCACCTGCAGTTTAGGACCGTGTAAACAATCGCATGCGTCTTCGTGTCGGTGTTGGTGTACAGGTGGCCTGATCTCCGAGTGATATATCCGCTCAAATATTTGAGGTAAAGATACACAAAGCTCGGTAACTTGTTGCCACTTAGCACATTTGTTTTCAACAACTGATAAGGACAGTAAATGTAAAGATAAAATGAATACATAGAACATATAGAAAGCGACGCCGCAACGCAACTTTGTGTATTCCCCATTATTACTCAAAACATTGCAATTAGAAAGTGAGCGCAGAACAGAGGGGTTGTACGGCGAGGGAACAGGGACAAACTTCAGAACTTCGCTTATTTCGTGCAAAGACGCTCCTTTAGCTTAAAATATATCTTCCAACAATTTCCAAAAATTCAACACCACCACGTATTTAAGAATGTATTTATTTACATCTTTACCAAGTACAAATCACAAACTTTGCCTGTCAACCATTTAAACAGTAAGGGTGTAGCAAAATGTAGAAATGTGTTTTAGCTCATTATCTTGTTCTGAGAAAGTTTCCACTATTCAACTCAGGAATTTAAGACTTCTTTTTTTAAAGTGAAAAACAACAGATTCTACATGGTGAAAGAAAGCAGGCCTTAGCCTAGGTTCAGTGTATTGGTGTGAAACATACAGGCAACATTCACATTCAGGCTGGATACATTGGGTAAATCAAAGGCCTAATGTCACCCCTAGATCCTACACTTCCATTTAGCAGAGATACAGTCCTTTTTTCCTCCAAGGATTCACGAGTAGTAGTCAAAGTCATCATTCTGGACCTTGGGAGGCATCTGGATGGCTAAATAAACACGACTTAATGGTCCTTAAAAGAAAAGGAGTACCTCTGCAAAACAAAAGGGTGCAGCCAGAGAAGAAAAACTGACATTGGATCAAAGACTAATGTGTTTATTTAGAAAGGGGTTCCTGAGGTGATGGACGTCTCCTGGCAGCAGGAAAGTTTCTCCCAACTTCATCCAGTGTTCTTCATCCAAACAGAAGCAGCAGCACAATACAGACCGAATTAACAGCTATCAGCGGCACTGCAGAGAAACACGGGTGATATGATCAGAGACACACACGTGTAATATTAGAGTCTGTGTTCAGGTGTAAGAGTGGATATTCACCTCTCATTACTGTCCTAACAGAGCGAATAAGGTTCATCAGCTGCACCTTGACACCTGGTTCATCGCCAAATCCTCCAACACTTTGGTCCACACCCCAGCCGACTTATTACATGAAAACAAAAAAATTTAACAAGACAAAAATATTTCAAAGAGAGTAATAATCAGCAAAGTACAATGTGATGGTCGTAGTCATGTTAATATGGCTCCAGAAAATGCATTTTTAAAAGTTGTATCTTTGGCATCCTTTATTTATATTTAAGATAAAAATTTCTGTAAAACGTACACTCTTACATAAGCTTTTGATAAGGTGAAATCACAAACTTTTTACTGAATTAAAAAAAATGTTCGTTAGCTTTCCTGATGCTAGCCACTTAGCATTGCCCACCACAGTGGCTAATTTTCCAATCGAAACACTGAAACAATACAGATAACGTGACGTTTAGGATAGAATATCTTACTTTTACTTAAAAACCTTTCTTCGTGCAACACAGCCACGGCGTTTACACACAGAATGGCTGCTTGGATTAAAGAATATAAGGTAAATGCCATGTTGAGTCTCAGCAAGCAAGCGGCGAGAAGAGCTGACACTATTTACGTATGACGTAGCCTACGGTACCCGAGGAAGATCAAAATGCACTTTGCGTATGGTTACGCCTATTATACTGTAAACAGAGAATACCGTTCTCATAAAACAAGAAGCATTATAATCTTTTAAGTTGTTAAAACTAATCAAAATTAGTTTAGAATGGTTTTATTCATATAGTCAAAAATTAAAACAATCATTAGGGATTATTTAACATGAATTCACTTTATGCTGGTTAGAGAAGTGAATTATAATGGTGTCAAACAACCTTTAAAGAGTATTTCACTCAGACTCTTTTTAAACATAAAAAAGGATATTAATGTATTTGCAGATTCAGTGACTCATCCCAAGGCAAACCATACTTCTTGGTTGACAGGCTCAACCAGTTACAATCAGACTGGCCCCCCACCAGTATACCTGTGTTAAAACCTTTTTTCAAAAACATTTATTTTGTTCTTTTCTTTCAGAAAGTAAGTTCATTGCATTTAGAACATGCTACCCCTTTTGTTTTTTAAAGGAAAATTTTTGTCTAAATAAAACTTACATTTGATGCTATACCTCTGCTTTATCCATCAATCTGTTGGATTATCTCTTGTCCCACTTAGAAGAAGAAAAATATACAACATTGATATTTTTATTTAACAAGAACTAAAATAAAATGAAAAAGCTGTATGGTACTGCCATTATTCAGAAATTTCTAGAACCAACTTTGGCAGCAGTCTTGGAAGAATTTTTCATTCTAAATAAAAGTCAAATAAAAAAGAATTTTTAAAGTTTGTTTCTTTTATGATGCTATCAGTTTTTTACATTGACATCAATGTGGAGCAATCTTGGCCATCTATTCTTTATAATGTTATTCATTAACTGAAGTGTGCTGGTGCTCATTGCTATGAGGTTTAGGTTTGGACAATGACTGGATCATCGCAACGCCTTTACAAGTTTCACATTTCAGCCTTTATTTTGTAGGGTATGGGGCGTGCTTGGGATCATTGTTTCTTTGCAACATTAGTACGCAGTTTGCATCCATTGTTTAAAGTAAAACATTTTAGTATTACATGAAAATTGTTAGGTCATGTCAAACTTGATGACAGGGACATGTCTCAAAAAGGGTCATGTTTACCATTATGAAACATCTCCTCTATTAACAGTAGAATGTAAACGGGAGATCTAAGAATTCTAGTTTCTCAGCTGTTCGGGATCTTATTTGATGTACTTTGCATTTCATGATATGTAAATGTTTTTGATTGAAGACTGCAGACCAACACCTTTACCACAACCCATCTACTATGAAGTCTTGCTGATTTTTAGGGAAGATGTCATCTGGATGGATGGGAACATACCAAAATTGAATAAAATTTCATTTGTATTGCTCATTTCATACAAAAAGAGCAGCACAAAGTGGTCCCCACATGGATGGGCACCAACAGTTGCTCCGGTCACATTAGTGTTGTCTGGTATTGTTTACACATGTGAATGCCCCAAACAAGTAAACTGTACTATTAAAGGCATCCCTAACAATTAAACACAACAGAAAGAGTCATGAGAATAAAAATCTTTATTAGTGTTTTATGAAGTCTGCATAATATGCCACACGCCTGAGAAGCTTATGGTCAGAATACAAAGAGAAAAAAAAAAGAAAAAAAAAACAAAAAGGTGAAAGGAAAAAAAAGAAGCTCTATCAATACCGCCCTCTACTGGTAAAAACAACTGCAACATCTACTGTACTGACTGCTTTGCAAAAATATTACTGTTAAATACACACATACTGTACTACTGTTATGCATACGCAATTCTGGTCCACGTCAGTTTTTGTAATGTTTTTTTTTCTTTGTTTCACATTCATATGTTTTAGGCCAAAGATAAAAACAATGTAACACTGGACCCTAACAAATGGTTCAGCTCCCCAAATCCAAACTTTACTAGGTGCACTTAAAGTACAATCTCTAGTGCCATATCGTAAACGGATTCACAACAAGAGGTGCAGGAGTGGGGTGGGGTTGGGTGACACGTTAATCTTGCAACAGCCAAGTAAATTGAGATTAAGGTAGTAAGTCTGTTGTACATACTGTACTTAAATGACTGAACAAATACAATACACACATTAACACAAAATGTCCCTGTGTGCAGGCACGTTCACTCTCCTCCCATTCAGCTGTAACAGTTTGAGCCAGGATTTTCTGGCTGACTTTTACTTGATTAAGCACCAAAAAGCTACAAGAGGTCACGTGGGTTTATAACGAGGAAGAGATGAATCAGCGAGCATTACAGAGGTTCTTTAGGCCTCAGGAATAATCTGAACTGTTGTAGGAAAGTAGATTTTCAGCTTTTGGTCAAGTCTAAAAGTTGTTTTGTGTACTTTAAATGCACCAGATTTCTTTGGGAAAAAACAAACAGACAAAAAACAAAACAAAACACAAAGGTAATTCATAAGCTACACATCATGTAGGGCAGTGATTAATTGTCTTTGTTTAGAGAGAGGGAAAGAAAAAAAAGGAGGAAAGATGAAGATATGCTGTTGGGAGTTTGGGGTAAAACAGGAATGATCCATGCCATCCATGTTACTTTTAAACCACTGTGGTCTTGAAAATATTTTAATAAAAAGTGAATGACAGAAAATTTTAAGTATATCTATATATAAAAATACATGAGAATACAAAAAAGTAGCAAAACAATGGGGATATAGGCTAAAAACTGAATTAATTAATTGACACCTTCAGTTTTCTCCTGGTGAGATGTTTAATGCTTCACCTTGAGGAGTGCAAGGACTCCCAGTGTTGTGTCAAAAGAAAGAAAGACAAAAAATAACCCCAAGGATTTTAGATAACTGCCTATATTCTCTGGTCCCTGCCCAGTATGCCCAGCAAAGCCTGGCCAATATCGTCATTACCAGGCTGTTCAGTGGGGATGCAAATCAACTACACTGAAGGATGCCATATAAGGACAAAACTATAGTCTTACTGAGACTTCAGTTTAGAGATGTGGAAATATTTCTTTTACTAACATTCCTATATGTCCATTTAAAGGGTATGTCTTAGAACGACACACGTCACGAGTTAAAAAAAGGGCCATTGTGGCAGTCAATTTAATCAAATTTTATAAACACATTGTGGCATTTCCTTCAGAGGAAAAACAGCCGCCAAGGTCATCGTTTCTTCACCAAGTCTCCCTCCCCCTGACAAAAGATGTGGCCAAGTTTCCCAGAAAAAAGTAAACTTAGGTTCAGAACAATGGTTGTGGTGGGCTGGAACAAAAATCATTTCAGCATTCAAGCTCATGTTACATATACAAGCCATCTTCAACACTGAGAAACTATTCACAGATATTTTTGGTATTTCCCCTACTTCCCAGACAAAAACCAATATACATTTCATTTGTACCACAAATAGGTCTAATATTAAGGATTTGGGGCAAAGCAATTCAACAAGGTGCATGACATAGACAGGTAACAAAGTGCCAATCTCTTTTTTTGTTGTTGTTTTTACTGAAAAGTCATATGTGTACATATGTGAGTGCAACAGTGTGGGTGCATTTGATCTTCTGTATATGCGGGTGTATAAAGTTAAGAGAAATGTGGAACTGGGCCACAAATACTATGAAGTATGTTACAAAAAACTGATTCAGTGGGGTTTCCGTTTTTTTCTCTCCATGTAAGGACTCGCAAGGTTAGAGTTTAATGATCTTTGTAATGTTTGTTTTTTTTGTTTTTAGGTGGGTGTGAGCCTCCTCAGTTGTTCAGGACATACTGGAACAGCGTGCAGATGGGGAACCCATCTGGGTCAGAACCTTGTCAAGCCACTGCAGGGGACCATTCAGATGCAGCTCGATCCAGCAAGGAGTGCTTGTGACAGTTTGTCGCCTGGAAAACAGACATGCCGTTTACAGCTTGTGAGACTTTAGGCTGTGTTTTGTTACGCACAATATGCAATTTAGCTGCAAGGACAAACATGTGGAGCACATATCAGTTTCCATCTAGAGCTACACATCCTTGCATGCTTACAAAAAACAGCTGACATTATTTCAGAGTTTGTGCTTACCTATACTCGGCTCCCCAGCCTTTCACAAAGCTCATACGGATGGTGCACATCCTGGTTAGTTGGTAAACTGCCTCAAAGCCCTGGTTGACCGACTGAGCCAGCAAGGCAGCAAATTCCTGGTTGTTGAAGATTTTTAGATTACAACCTGAAACAACAAAGATGAACAGGACTGTGGGTTTTACCGGCGGTTATCGAAAAGGGCCACATAAAAGGCTGGACAGTATATCACCCTTATAATTCATTTGATAATATCTAAAATATTTTTTTATTTAATGATTAATTTAATAATAAAAAATGTTTTTTATCTATATAGCGCTTTTCATAAAAATCAAAGCAGCTGTACACATTTAAAGTACAGAAAATACATTTTATGTTGCGCTAGCCAGAATGATGAGCCTCTTTCTCGTCAATAAAGTTCACAAACTTCCTCAATAAACCATCTAGTGTTTAATGGAGTAACAAGTTGGAGTTTTAAGAATATAACTAAAACAGTGCAAGCAGTTGCTTTTCTGCTCTTACCTCTGCAGAACTGCAGCTAAGAACTACAGCCATTTTATATGGGAACACAAAAAAAAGGAACAGAGTTAAGCTGTGGACACAAGAAAAAATCTGAAGGACTACTTTTTAATTGTTAAACTGCTTTTAAAAAGTGGCAACAGCTTTTTACCTATTAAACAAAGGACTTCAAGCTTTCAAGTGCATTCAGTCACACTTCACTAGCTTTTTAATCTACACTTTCAATATTCATTTTGGATAAATGTATTTAATTGATAAATAACTAAGTTCATCTGAAGCATCAGATCATGAGTTTGTGGCTTTTTCGCTTACTTTGTAATTGGTTCTTCATCTAAATCTGTGATCTACTAATTTGGAAATTTTTAAAAAACATTTTACTTTCATAAAGAATGCTTCTTAAAAACCCTCAGAGACAGACTGCAGATTACGTTTCACTGCTAAATTGGTTTGAAAGATTTCTGCTGACGTTGCCAACCTTTCAAAATCACCAGTTTCTTCTTTTCTGTTAAAACTGATCAGAAAAAAATCTATATAATAGGGTACCCAGCTACCCAGTCTATACCTTTCTTTAACTGAGCGAGCATCTTGTGAATATCAGTTTCACTGACATCTGCTGCCTCTTACCTGGGGGAATTTTACACACGGTTGCTGGATGCCAGCCATAACGCTGGTTGCAGTTTGGACTCTGGACAAAGATAGCGCTATCACTCAAGCACTCAGCAAACACCTCTCCTCCAATATAGTAGAGTCTAACTCCTCTTCCTGTGAACAGACAGAATCAATTTGTTCTTAAAGTGCAGTAAACATGAGATTATACTTGACGAAAATGCCACCACTCCAAAATAACTGATGCACTTTAAAAGGGCAAAACAAAATGTAACAAATTGTGGAGAGGAGGCTGGAGGCTGGCACATACCTATATGCCTTCGGGTCATCTCCACAGTGGCGTTCCTGTTGACATTAGACAGCAGGCCCAGGCAGAACCGCTCAGAGTTTGATGGATCTGTGAACCCATCCACTGTCAGCGATGGCTGAGATGCATGAAACGTCTCCCCCACACGCTGGTTCAACTCATAGTAGGCTATAGAGCACCAGAAGGCCGGCTCTGAGTAAGTCACCGGCTGTAGGTCTACAGAACAGGATCACATCAACAGATTAACACCATCAGTTATATTCAACACCAGCTCTAATATCATAAACAAACCAAACTTTATTTCTAAAGCACTTATTAAATATTTATATTCAAGAAAACACACCTGATCATGTGATCTCTTTTATGAGATGTTTATTATCGTGAGCACTTACAGCTGTCCAACTGTTCATGTGTGTTATTTCTATGCAAGTAACGCTTGATTAACAGGCCACACTTGCCTATACAACACTTACCCATGCTGTGATTGACAGGGGACAGAGTGCTGGGGGAAAGCTGTGCCGGAGAACCTGAGGAGGCAGACAGGAAGTCATGGATATGATCGACTTTACAGCAGACGCAGCACATGACCGGTAGGTAGTTTATGTTCTGCTTTCTTGCAAAAGAAAGACAAAATAATGTTATAAAACTGCTAAGCTTGTTTTAGTGATGATGACTTCTACAGATGAACTAATAAAATCCTTGTTGGTTTATACATACATATTTGTTTGACTATAACTTTTTGACTCGCCAAAAAGTGAAAAGATCACAAGTAAATATGATGGACTAGACTGAAGTGCTAACTGGAAATGCACTACTCCTTATTTCACCAGGACATGGTTGCAAAAACATAATCCTGATTAACACTGTATCTGGCTTGAGGAGGATACATGCAGACAGGGCATTAAAGTAACAGGGGAGGGATTGCAGTGTATTTAAGCAACAGATGGTTTAATACTGGGCATGTTACTCGAAGGAGCACATCTGCGCCCCAGATATTGAACTGTTAACTGAAAATTTCCATCCATGTTGTCAGCTGGTTCAAGTTTTCAGTTGTATGCCCCTCTATAGTAATGTGACAGTGATTTAATGTGCAAGTTTTGTGTCAGAATTAAATTGCTAGTTAGTTAGAATAACAATAATTAAAGTCGCACCTTGAGACATTTTTCCATCACGTTCAACACACAAGCTGACCACACCACTAAAGTTCTGCTCTGTTACTTTAGAAATATACTCAGTACCTGTATTTTGTGTTAACTGTAAGCTATTGCAGCACAGCTGGGCTTCTATTTCTAAGTGATGGCACTTGTGATGAAAGCAGGATCAGGTCACTTCTAATTTAAAAGGTAAAATAGCTCAAACACCAGGACAACATCAACATGTGAAACAGGTTCAAACAAATGACAACAAGAGCAATAAATGGCTGGAAGGTAGGAAGACAAGCTAGTCTAGGGTACCTGTATCCATACTTTGATTCATCTGCTGATCGCTGGCCTCACCATCCTCACTGATGTAGCCTGGTGGAGGTGTTTCTGTTGATATAATGAACAGAGAAAACAAATGCACTTAAATATTTGCATAATGAATTTTTCCTGCGAAACTCATGTCCTCACACACAATGACCACAGTATTTCAATAAAACAGAGTACATGAATAAACATGAGTCCATGAGTCCAACCACAGTGCAGACATTCATACCTGGTATATAGTTGTTTGGTGGTTCAATTCCTGCAGGAAAGTTTGTGTTCTCAGGTATGGAATGAGTGTAGTCATCCAGAGGTGGCAGTTCTGGCAGGATATCTGAATGTCTTGGCACAAGAACAGGAGGCAGCACTACAGTGGTGGGTGAAGGTGTCAGAAAAGGTGAGTTAGATCTTCATAATTTCACAACTTTTTTTTTTCTTTTACACAGATGGTAGTTCAGAAAATAATTGTGTGCTTTTAAGAAAGTTGCAAGAACAAAAAGAAGAATTAAATTACAGCATGTGTATGTTTCTTTTATATACAGGCTACCAATAACATTCTTATCAAAGTCTTTGCCATGAAGGCCATGAATGAACATATATCCCAAACTCTAAAAAACTACAGAAAAAAAAAAACAAAGAACAACAATTCGCAATTAAATGGAAACAAAACTAAACTCTTCAAAGGCCAATGATAGGCTGTAAATGTTTTACGGCCTATCAACTAAAAGATGCATTTCATTAGCTTTTAGTTAAGTACTAAAAGGTTCCACTGATTGGTCTTACCTGGGGTCTCCACCCTCTGATAGTGGTAGGGGTTGATGCAGACATCGTCCTTCTTGAGGTGGAAGGCATATTCACAGGACTCAATGGCACGCAGCTCGTGGTGGCTGTGAAGGTCCGGCCATCGCCACAATCTGCAGTAGATAACATGGGGAAGCCCCTTCCTGTGGGAGACCTGCAGACGGCCGTCCAGGGATCTGATTGAACAGTGAACAGGACAATGTTTGTGGAAAAAGGCAGAAAATACAGAGGGGAGGGGAGAGGGTGACGCATAATTTAGCCAGGAAGGGGAAATAATAAGAGATGGATTTGAGAAACATAAAAGGTGCTCTTAAAGTTCGCCACCTGCAGCATTTTAATGACAACTCTCCCACATCAAAGTTGTATGCAACACCATACAATAATTAAAGATAGTCACCTGGTTTGGTCAGGGTAGCTGTATAGGCTTGATGTATCCCACTGTTCTATTGTATTTGGTGTACTCAGTCCCCATATTTCAGAGCAATTGCTGTGCACAGAGAAAATAGCAAAACAAAAACAAAAAACAAATGATAAACATGGGGTGTGGCTCATTCAGAAATATCTGCATGGGTGTGTGAACATTAAAAGGCCTCTTCTATTGGAGTCTTATGGCAAAATAAAGACATCAAATATACTTTCAGGTGTAGAAATGAAAGATGGGAACTTCGAATAAGAGAAGCATTTTTAACAGAATTAAGCAAAAAGAATATAACATGGGATCTGCCAACAGACAATTAATGAGATAAAGATCTTCCTTTAACATGGAGGCACTGCATCAGACACTGAAAATAACTCAAAACTTGTCATTTTGGTCATTTATGTCAGTACCTATTCTGGAGACATTCAAACAAAACACTGAAGACACACAATGACTCAAAAGAGGGGAGTGGGGAAGGGGGGGGGGGGCAACCTTGGCAAAAAAACATTTCCAGACTTTCTCAAAACATTCACAAGAAAACTACCAAGAAAAAAAAATAAAAAGAAGAAAGAAAGTGGAATGGAGACACATGAGAATCGTTGCTTCTGAATAACAGGACAATGACACATTCCACTTATTACACGACAGCCTACACTATACTTAATCATTATAGTGGGATCTTAATTCAATCGGAATTGTAATTTCAAATTAAAATGGCCTAGTTCAAAACAGCAACTTTTAATTTTAGACGCAAAAAGTTAATGATCAGAAACTCTCTTGGCTACAGAAAACAATACAACAATTACAAAAGAATCGACTCAAAATCTTAAGTATCTTTGAAAACAGCATACTGGATTAAAGTTGGGCTTATAAGCACATTAAACACTATCAAAATGTGCCAGTTTGTATATGACTGGTTGAAATGTCACAGATAGGTACAATTTGGGGTTTGTAGTCATGTATCTCACGTTTTCCAATCTTTTATAAATTAAATAGCTCACATCAAGCCAGCCTTTTTATCTCTATAAACATAACAGTGTGGTCTACAAACCCTTTCAGGCAATAACAACCAGCCCACTATCTATGGACATACAAACATCTGACAAGGTACTCGCCAAGCAGTACGTCAGCAAGGAATGAATCTGCAAACACAACATTCCCACTGAACATGAGTCTGGATCATCAAGGCTGACTGACTGATAAAGAGAACATCTTCTCTTGACCTTAATGTTTCCTTTCCCAGGACTAAGCTACAGTCTTTCTTCGTATTAAGATAATTCTAAATATGTTATGTTGATTTACATCCCTAAACAGAACAGAACAGAACTAGTATAGGAAACTATAAAAACAGAATACAGAAAAGGCAAGATACATCCAAAACATTCAGCAGAGATATCAACTACACATTCTGGCAGAAATCCTTTTTTGACACAATTATTAACATTAATCAAGAGATGTGAAGCATACCTGGGAATGGTAACACACTTTGTGTTGCAGTTCTGTGTGCTGATAGCTTTCTCCAGTTCAACCTGTCCTGTCTTCTTAAGTTTTTTCACTAAAATCTTCACAGCCTTTTCACACCATTTCTCCTCTTGCCCGTTTTGCTCTCCGCTGCCCGCTACACCCGACCCACTGGTTGACTTCTTCCAACCCAAAAGCTTCTTCACCACTGGAGGGGTGAACGGCAAGATGGATGACATCTTGAATGGACAAGCCGGGAGTCTCCAGAGGACTAAACAAATTCTCACACACTCAGAAAGAGAATCTGGAGCTATAGTTCGGGCCCTTGCCCTGAGGCGCCCCTCCAGTGACCAATAAGTCACAGGGTTGAAGCCAGTACTAGCAGAGTACACCCAAAAGATATGGACACCTTGAAAAAAAAAAAAACAAAGCATATAATTAGAAACAAAACATGGTACAGAAAATAACCTTATTCAACCTTTAACACAAAATAAGAAATAAGACAAAATGGTATGCATATTTGTTGTGAAGAGTCATTTGTCAACAAATACTAGGATTTAGTGAATACAGTCAACATTTTAAGACTGTTGAACCAAATGTAACAAGCTTAAGTAACACACTAGATAGTAGTAAGATCTCACTGGATGTAAAATGTGTATTCACAATGTTTTTTTAAAAATTAATCCCAGATGACATAAGTGTCAAAATAGTCTACTAACACCATGCTTAACTACATAAAAACCAGGCCCCAACTAATCAAGACAATATAAACTGCTTATTTCGGCACGTCAGCAACATTGCTGTATAATCTGATATTTTAACAGAAACCAATGTTGTGTATGAGGAATGAAATTTAAGAGAGGCTAAACACTTTTACTGACAACAGCACAACTTAGAAAGTGCAGGCAAAGATGCTCCGATGGGAAAAAACGAATAAAAACTATTCATCGTATTGACAACATGCTTACAAGCGAATAATGCCCAATAACACAATGTTGGTGCTTAATGTTTACATTTTTCCTACCACAAAAGCGGTAAAATCGTACAATGAACCCACAATGAAGATCATAAGAGTGGCATGAACTTCGCGAAGTGATAGGTCTAGGTGTATTAATCAATTCAACAACAGAATAAAATACTATAACTACTTTACTGAAGCGCATTATGCCTAAAAGTGGATGTAGTAACTTGTAGGAATGTTAACTTGATGTTAGCTCGTCACAAACTAAACCTGACATCCGGTTAGCCTGCCTGCAAACTTATAAACGCACAGTGTGCTCTTCCTGTAGCATTCCGTGCATTAAATAAATCACGACGAGCTGTCAGTGACCATCACGAATAACTCGATGAGAGCTACAAACTAAGTGTGAATAAGCAGGGCATTTGGTGACAGTTTCCCCAAGGCTACCGCCAACTGGCTTGGAAAGGCCGGCTGCTAGCTACCTGGTGGGGGGGCCTGCTGGACTTAAATCACAACATTATATTCACCAGCGTTAGCTTGCAAAATGCTGGGATGTCCTGTGCTGAAAACAAAGTGTGCAATTTTAATAAGCGCATATTTATAAATATAAGCCATTTCTGTGAAATGTATAAATCCAGCTAAGGTGGCGAACGTTAGCTCTACAAAGCTAGCGGCCAGCTTGTTATCAAAAATCCTTTTGTTGTGATCCGCGAAAAAACCTCCAGTGCGCAACAGTCAAGTCGCGCTACTTTGATACTTAAAGTCAGCTTGTCAGAAACGCATCGATAAAAATCCAACATTACTAAATGCCACTTTGTGGATTTAAACGTTGCGTTGTTTAATGTTAAATGTAGTTTCCCCGACTGTCTATTACCAAAACACAAGCAGCAAAATGAGTTAGCATCTTGGACGAACTCTTCCAAACTGAGCAGTAGTTCCCGCTGGCTAACGGGGCTACATCATATCTGCCTCCAAACAACATGCTTCAAAGTGGAGAAAGCAGCTAAAGGCATTTCAATAGTTACCCCAGCTTTACAGTCCGAAATTCCACTCCTTAAAAAGAAAAGAAAAGAATGGCGTGCGCGCCCCACTTAACAACCTGTTCACGTGAAAAATAACTGAACGTTACTGTACAGCAGCTAATTTTGACAAAGCTTGCAGGCTCCTCTCAAGTTGCTACCAGCGCTTCTGTAGCTTGTTAGCTTAGGTTAGCTAGACCGGAAAAGCAAAACAAACGTGATAGCTACGCAAGAGCGCTTAATCCCTCCTATTCAACATCTGATTGGAGGATAATATGAGGACGTATTCTGAATTCAGGCTGCTGTCCTTGGTGATCTTATTCATTATACCATATTTATTTACGTGTCAATATTCACAGATATTAATGCAAAAGAAATTTGTTTCCACAGTTATCACAAAAAAAGGAATATTATTATATTTTCCAAGAACAGATGTGTATGTTATACACAATAATAATATACACAAAAATATAGCAGCATATTAAAAAGAAAGAAAAATAATTTTACGTTAAGGGGGATTTCAGTAATAACTATATGTGTAACTCTTTTTTTTTTGTAATTTGTAAAACTTTAATGATTCTTTCCTTTGATGTTAGCTCCTCCCCCAGCTGCTCACAGGTGTTCAATTAGGTTGTATTAGCGTCACCTGGCACTGTTATAAAAATGCCACACGGCGTTTAGAGAATTATCTTCATTTTTATTTTGTCTGTGGCAATGGGTAGATGGCTGTTTCTTTGTGTGGTGTTACTGGCAGGATCCTTGCAAAGTGAGTAAAGTGACTTTTTATTGTTATTATTTATCTCATTGTGTCACCCCCCCGCCACCCCAGTAAATTATGACCAAACCGTTCTTTTTAGCTGAAAGCAGTTTTACAAAGTGCAGTCTGGGCCGTAAGCTGTGTAAGGATGGCTCAGAGTGTATCCAATACAGTCATGTGTGTGATGGAGAGAAGGATTGCATAGATGGTTCAGATGAAGAGGACTGTGAATCTGGTTGCAATGAAGGTACAGGCATCTTATTTGGGTTGGAAAAGACTATCTAAGTTTAAGTTATCCTTATGCTGTATATTTTATTTTTAAAAGTTGTTTGCCACATTAAGTGACACGGTAACTAATCACCCCAAAATAACACATCTTTACAAAATATCTCTGTTTAGATCAGTTCCAGTGTGCCCATGGTATGAAGTGTATTGACAAGGACCAGGTGTGTGATGGTGTACCTCAGTGCCAGGACAACTCTGATGAACGGCAGTGTATGGAGCTGACTGATGGCTGCCATCACCAGTGTGACGACCACAGCCGCTGCCTGCCTGCAAGCTTTGTCTGTGATGGAGAGAGGGACTGTTTGGATGGCAGTGACGAAGCTTACTGCGGTATGTCAAGAGTCCGAAGTTAAACTTTGGGTTTAAATTTATTTATTTCATCTATTTTAAACACTTATCTATTCAACTTTTCAGATGACCAAGAGGAAGAAACCTTTCCAGCTCCTGTGCCTACTGCCACTGGCCAAGCTCTTCCCATCAGGTGTACTCTAGGCTCCAAACCCTGCAAGGACAACTCTGACTGTGTCCATTACAATCATGTCTGTGATGGGGAGGCAGATTGCAGAGATGGCTCAGATGAGGAAGACTGCTTATCAACATGTGAAAGCGGTAACTGGCATGAGTGTGCAAGAGTTAGTTGCTGCCTCTAGTGGATGGATTTAAAATGTTTAACTACTGAACGGATAACTTAAACTATTGAAGTGACATTAAAGTGAATAAGCAAGAAATGGCATTAAATACCCTCTTAAACCCCTTAATGATGACTCAAATCTCAGCTTCAGGCTGAAAATTGTTTGTAGTATTGAGCCTAGACAGAGTTGTGACATGTTAGAGACAAGAAACAGGAATAACTATCTGTCTCCTGCAGGACAGTTCCAGTGTGCCCATGGAAAGAGGTGCATTGAGAAGAGCCAGGTGTGTGACGGTGTGCCTCAGTGTCAAGACCGCTCAGATGAACTGGAATGTGCCAAGTACATGGAGGGCTGTACTCACCAGTGTGATGACAAAAGCCGCTGCATTCCCAGCAGTTTCCTATGCGACGGGGAGAAGGACTGCGCTGATGGCAGTGATGAGGCCACTTGTGGTATGTCTGCTAATGTGCACCACCTGAATCTTACTAGTGACTGCATTTTTAACTGTAATCGCTACCTTGTCCACAGTTGATGAACAATGCAGTGAAGCTGAGTTTAGATGTGCCAGTGGACAGTGTGTGTCTGCCAATATGCGCTGTGATGGACACCCAGACTGCTGGGACCGCTCTGACGAGGAAGGCTGCACCCAGGCACCAGTTTGCCCCACAAAACACCGCTGCCCCCAGAGTAAAGAGTGCCTGGTGCCCGAGTGGATCTGTGATGGAGACCAGGACTGTGACGATGGCACAGATGAGAAGGTGGCCATGTGCATTGTGCAACTTGTGTTTTCCCAAACTGAAGATGTGAAGTACCAGGCTGACAGAATTTGCCCTGTAGGACTGTCCTGAGATTCCACTGGTATGTGGTGACTTCCAGTGGATGTGCAAATCCAAGGTTAACTGCATCCCTGCAGTCTGGAAGTGTGATGGCACGAAGGATTGTGACGATGGTAGTGATGAGACTAAATGTGAGTTGATGCAAATACAGTGAAAGTTACAATTTTAAACTGAATTTAATTCTCCACTGAACTAGGAGATTCAAATGTTCAATTTATATGCTATACTTTAAGATACATTTAAGATTCAGCATTGAAATGTTACCAGATTGCAAAGTGGGAGTAGGCCTGTCATGTCTTAATGGAATAAATCTGCCATGTACTTTTTTTTTTAATTGTGACAATTAGATTCAATACATCAAGCTTCCCTTTATCTGAAACTTGTGTGCTTAGGTGGGACAGTGACATGCCAACCTCATGAGTTCCAGTGTGGCAGTCAGGAATGCTTGGATCCAGCCCTGGTGTGCAACGGTATCATTAACTGTGCAGACGGTTCAGATGAGGGAGGCAGCTGCCAGTTAAACTGTGCTGAAGTGGATATTGGACGCTGCTCAGAGGGATGCTACAGTACACCACAGGGCACGGTGAGCCCCTTTCTATTGTTTAATTTATGAATTAAAAAAATTAGAAATGGTCCCAGTGTAAGTGACTGTTTCCTCTGCATTGTCAGCGCTGTCGCTGTGCAGCTGGGTACAGACTCATGGAGGATAGGGTAACATGCGCTGATGTTGACGAGTGTGAAAGCCAGATGCCTGGTGTGTGCAGTCACCTCTGCATCAATACTCTGGGTTCATACCAGTGTGACTGCCATCCGGGCTATATAATGGAGGCAGGTGGCCATCAGTGCAAGATTAAAGGTAACTCACCCCCCCACCCCATGTACTATTAGCCTTCAAGCAGTTTAAAATGCAATAAACATGATGAATCACAGTAATGCTTGTTCCCTTACGCCTCAGGTGAACCCTTTCTGCTGTCATCGGTCCAAACGGATCTCTATATGTACGGCTTGCGTAGTGGAAGCTTGGATGTCTTAATGTCTTCAGCCAAGAAGCCCATTCTGTCTCTAGACTATGACTGGAGAGATCAGAAAGTTTTCTGGGTCAGTGTGGCTGCAGAGACCATCAAGTGGTCCTCACTGGACCAGAAGACCACAGGAACTCTGGTTAAAGGTTGGTTGGTCAGGCATTGCCGGTGTTGAAAAACTTAGGTGCTCAAAGAAATTTTTCCTTTCTTTTCCCCCAGGTGTTAGGGCTGATTCTGTAGCTGTGGACTGGCTTGGGAGGAACCTGTACTGGATTGATGGGGTGGACAGTGAGATTGTTGCTGTCAAGTTGGAAAATACTCCTGTGAGGTTATTGGACAGAAGCATCATCCTGCATGAAGACCTTGATCAGCCTCGATCTTTGGCTCTGCTACCACAGAAGGGGTTGGTATGAATTTATTTTCTAGGACCTTGTTTCCCCACCACTAATTTTACAAACTCTTTCAGGCTGATGTTCTGGACAGAGATTGGTGATGAAGTAAAGATCGAACGTGCTGGGATGGATGGCTCACAGAGGAGGGTGGTGGTGAACTCTAGCTTGGGCTGGCCAGGTGACATTGCAGTGGACACCATTTCTGATCGGATATATTGGACAGATGAGCGGTTGCGGGTAATTGGATCCACCACACTGGATGGTGATGATGTTCAGGTAAAATATTCGGGCTCTGGAGTGTTCTAGTCTTGCCTCTAAAATGTCACGTTGCTGCATAATGTTCTGTACGATGACTCTTCCAGATTCTCCAGATGAGGGAGACTGCGAATCCTTTCTCAGTGGCAGTGTTCAATGACATGCTCTACTGGTCCGATGCCAAGAAGCGAGTGGTGCAGGCAGCTAGCAAACTAAATGGCAAAAACCGCCAAGTGATCCTGAAAAGGCCCAAACAACCTTTTGCTGTGAAGGTGAGTGAAATGTTTGAGGCTGGATGGAGATGGGACTTGGAATGCTTTAATGGAAAGTGTCTTCATCCTGCCCTCAAACTGGGTATATCAAAGTAACTTCACTATGATAAAAGTGCAAAAATTACTCTGGTTTCAGATCATCCACCCAATCCTCCAGATGGACACCGAGAGCCCTTGCAAGAAAATGGACTGTTCCCACATCTGTGTGTTGGCTCCTGGACGCAAGGCTGTATGCAAATGTCCCTCTGGTCTCTTACTGGCTGAGGATGGACTGACCTGTTCCACTCTGGTCACTTCAACATTCCTGCTGTTCCTGTCTCCCTCCACTGTAACACAGGTTGTTGCTTTTGCTACACTTGGTGTGACTTGATAAATTATTTTTGTTGGTGTTCTCGTATGTGGTGTGTTTTTTTTTTTTTTTTTTTTTTCTGAAAGTGTCTCCCTGGGTAGTCCTAGTTTGGTACATGGATGCCTTTTACACTAAAATCTCCACTAATCTTTGCAGCTCTACATGCAGTCTCGGCAAGCAACAGGGCTCAAGGGCTGGCCGGACCACTTGGCTCTGCCGGTACCCAGTGTCACCGAAACCTCTGTCATGGACTACAGCCTTCGTGAGCACACCTTGTTTTTGACCGATGGCGCCGCTTCACTCAGCTCCTTCAAGCTGAAGGACTCAATTTTGACTTCTCAAGGTCAGTTTCTCAAACTGCTCGGTGACACCATCACAGCTATGGCCCTCGACTGGATGACCCTTAACGTGTACTGGAGCAGTGTGCAGCAGCCTCGCCTGCAGATCACCTCAAAAAATGGTGCACACACGGCTGTTCTCATAAAGGATGGTATTGGTAGAGTGGGGTGCATTGCCCTTAACCCCTCTACTGGGAGGGTTTGCTTCACAAATCTGAATGCCCAAGATGGAACTGGCAAGGCTACTGTAGAATGTGCCCACATGGATGGTGCTAAGCGAAGAGTTGTGTGGAAGGATGCTGTGAAGCCAACGTCTTTGGTCTTCTCCAGCAATGGGAGTACAGTTTACTGGGCTGACACGGGTAAGCTTTCATGAAGTTGTCAAAGTAAAGTCCTGACTGACTCTTGACTTGTTTTTTATTTTTTTAAAAACCCTCTCAGCGACTGGTAAAATCATCTCTGTCCAAATTGATGGGTCTGGATATGGAGAGTTGGAGGCTGGTAAGGGCCTGAAAGCTGTGGCCATGAGGGACAAAATGCTGATCTGGATTACTGTTGATGGTAAGTCATTAAATGGCCTTCACATTTAGACAATGAAGACCATTCTTCTTTACACCAAACTGTTCTTGACCTTCAGATATGACCAGGGTCTGGCGACATCATCAGCAGCAGGACAAAGTGTGGTTTGAGGTCGACTCTCAGGTTTTCAGCTTAAAAACATTCAGCAAGTCCAGTCAGGCAGGTGAGAGCAATTCAAATGTTAATCTGTGCCTTTAATGATTAAGTCGCTGCACAAGACAGGATAAATTAAATATAGGGGAGTAATAAATGCCAAGTTATAGAAAATCTATGATGTAGTAGTTTGTCAAAATGACCAATGTCCTTTTCATCAGGGTCTAACCAGTGCGCAGAAAACAATGGTGGCTGCCAACACCTGTGCCTCCCCACCCCAGCAGGTCGGACATGCGCATGTGCACATGACCACACTGTAAAGGACACAAACTGCAGCCCAGAGCACAGTTGCCCTGCTGGAAGCAGGCCTTGTCTTGATCAAAAGTCTTGCCAGCCTGTGGAGAAGTTCTGCAATGGGCATGTGGACTGTTCCGACCACTCGGATGAGAATTGTGAGTGTTCATAACCTCAAAGTGTCTGTACAATCCAAACGGTAACATCTTGACATTTTTCTTAAAGGTGTAAATCTCAAGCAATGGTCAGGAACAAAAGTCTCTGCTCCTGCCAAACCTCGCAGCCCCCAACCTTCTGTCTCCCCTCGGCCTTCCCTTTCTCCACCACCAGAGCTGCCTTTAAACGTCAGCCTTCAGCTCATGAACTTGGAAGGCCAGCAATGCAGCCAGAAGCGTTGCAGTGGCAATGGGAACTGTGTGGACATCAATGGAGACACTTCCTGTCTGTGTTCAGAGGGCTACAGTGGCGACTCGTGTCAGGACCCTCTCCCCAAAACGATACAGGGTCCCATTATCTACGGTGCAGTGGGCATCGGCGCAGGAGTTGTGGTTATTGCCATCATAGCAGTGGTGATTAAAAAGAGCGCTGCCTCAAGGTTTGTGTTTAAGCTTCAGATCTCTGCTGTTTTAGGGTTAGTTGCAGGGATTTAGACAGTGCTGAGCAGTAAGCTGTTTTTTGGTAGTGATGTCACAGTAAGAAGTGTTGAGCATGGCTTTGGGTGGTGGGTTCCAGGTCTTCCAAATTTTAGGAAGATGTGTTCACGCTTTAAACTTCTGGCTTTGTCTTCCCACAGGACGGCTAGCCCGGAAGCAGCAAAAGAAATGAGCATGACTGAACTGGAGAAGAAAGTAGAAACAACCCTGACAGAAGCAGACAAACCAGAGGTGGTCCTTTTACTAAACTTATATTTTCCTCCTCCCCTTTCATGTACTTTTGGGATTGTCTGACTTTTCCTGTTCCTCTTCACAGGAAGCGGTATCTTCTGTGGACTGATGCTGGCATATGGATAATGTGTTTTAAAATAAATGGTTTGCATTTTCAATTGTGGTCTGGTAGATTTATTTTAGCCTTTGGGGTTGGAGCAACTGTTAGTCTTGGTCACACTGTTCTGTTATGGGTTCTAGCAGATGCTAGGTTTTCTGAGACTACACTTAAAAGCTTTCAAGCAATAAATCTTTAATGGTTGAACGGCTTTACAGCTGAACTTGAGCTGTAATTGTAAACATGCATGCAAAGATCAGACTAAGTAGTTGGTGTAAATGTTTGGCCGAAGATTAAAGGGGAAATTTAACAATTGCTTATTGGTTACAAAGATGGGGCATTTCAACAAACTTGCCAAGGTGGAAGGTGGCGAAACCTTTAGACCAGGGATCGCCAACTCGGCCTAAGGCCGGTGTCCTAAAGACTGATGATTCAATGCCTGAAAAAATAACTTAAAAATCCTGCTGTTCACAAAGCACTGGTTTAGGACCAATACATTGGGAACAAATTGTCCAAAAGGATGTTTTAGTCAGAGGTCAATATGGAAAGGCAGCAATGGGATTTATGCACAACTCAACTACTTCCTGAACTTAAGCCAGCTGCTTTGTGTCCTGTCTCATTACTGGACAAACTGATTAATCCAGGTGTGTCTGACCTCAGTAAATGGCCAGACACACCTGGATTAATCAGTTGGTCCAGTAATGAGAGACAGGACACAAAGCAGCTGGCTTAAGTTCAGCAAGTAATGTTATGCATAAAGCCCATTGGCTTTTATGCTCATGAGGAACAAACGCTGGCAGGCATGCAGCAAATTTGGGTTACATTTTTCCATCTGCCACTTTTTCAAACTAAATTTGACCTGACACCTGTTCCTGCTACATCCTCATTAAACTGGAAAGACAAAATTTTTAACATTTTAAATGTTTTTTAGCACCTGCTGTTTCTGGTTTTAAACGCACTGTCTTGTGCATGAAATGTGCTTAAACTTGCCTTGGAACTTACTTGAAATGCTTCTCCAGTAGCTTCAGTTTTGGACAAAACTTAATGATTAATGAGGCAGGTGTTGAAACAGAAGCATCAAAACCCTGCAGGCCACTGGCACAAGTCCAGAGTTTGTAATCCCTGTTGTAGACATTTATCTGGAAGTGGACCTAGTGACCTTAGGTACACCAGTGACTTGAAGTACAAGTATCCACAATATTATGCATGTGTGGTAACCCTTGAAGTGCACTGAAGAAAAATTATGAAACAGGTTTTTATCAGTTTTTGGATCCACCAGCAGAATGGGGAATACTGTAAATCTGACAGCAGCACATGTGCTTCAGCAGTAGAAAAAATTGATCTGCTTTTGCTGCAACTTCTAAATCTTTTTTTTTACTTCAAACTGTAGATCACTGGGATGAAGGTATTTGACCAAACTCTGCTCTAGCCCCCATTAAAGCTGGTGCTGCAGTTTAGATGTGCAGGAGGTTTTCACCTGAGTTTGTCCGATCAGAAACTCAAAGTAAAAATGGCAGAATCCATGAACATACACTGTTATGATATTGAGTACCAATAGAAACTATTTTTGAAATTGACATTTTGACCTTTAGTCTTGTTACTCACTGCACCTTTTGTAAGGGTTTTGTTTTCTTTCCCTGTTGTACAGTCTCACTTGGTTTTGTAGTTCTCTGCTGGTATGACTAAGTAGTTTCTGAATCTTCCATGGTTGAATAGTAAAACTGGGTGCATGTGGCTTGTCAAAGGAATTCTTTAAAAACTGTGACTAGAAAAGCTAAAGTAACCCATTTACCATCATGGATTGGGGAAAACAGCTAGAACTTATTTGAATACAAGACTTTTAATGAAATGTCCATGTGCAAAAACATCAGCATGAAGTGATCAATGCCATGCTGTATCATAGTCCAGCTAAAAGCTCAACTTTGAACCAACAGTGATTAAAATACAGCTAAAAGGATGTAGTGAAGCAGGTTCAAATTACTCAAGCCCATTTTACTGGAATAAAAAATAATTTGAATGAAGCTGAAGGCATGTGAAAACTGAATCCTGTATCTCACCGTGAATACTGAAGATGAGTTAATGTGTACTTTCAATTTATGTAGCTTTTGTTGGAAGCCAAACACATAATAACACTTTGCCTAGAATAGGTGAATTCTACATGTATTTAAAGTCTAAACCAGATTCTTCCTATTGTTTACACCAAAACCTCAGAACACATATTTACTTTTGTTATGAAGCCACTTGTGGTGCTCTCACTCTTTCATTATCCTCTAAGAATTTTTAGCTCTCCAATTTCAGTTTATCTTTGGGTGTTAAATGATTCAGCTTTGGTTAGTGAAGAAGAGTTGGAGTTTCCTTTGTACATTTTATGAAACATAATGGATTGGTGTCAGCGCCCACAGCCGTATAAAAACCTGCCCAGCTTAGATGTTCTATTTGTTTGAGGCACAGAAGGAGTGAACCAATATTTGCTTTTGGCTGAAGTGAGACATTTTCTGATAAATCTGAGGAGTTACTACAGTGAGAACCACCATCAAGGTAAGTCTCAAACCAGGGCAACAGACTTTTAAAAAACATTTTCTGTTTAAAATGGCATTTTTAGTTAGCTACGATTGCTTTAAATTCTCTAAACAAAATTAAAGGAATGCTTTAAAATAAGATGATGCTATCAGGACAAATTAATTATCTATTTATTTTTAAATTCTTAATGGAGGACACAGCAAAATCCAGACTCAGAACTGGAGAGATTTTATCTTTGAATGGGCTTGGTAATACTTCCGTGTCCCTCTGGAAGATCTGGAGCAGATGGCTGTGTGAGGGAGGACGGGAAAGTCTTGGATAGGTGGCAGAAAAGTGGATGGATGGCATTTTGAGCTGTGTATAAGTACAAAAGCTGATTTTTGAGGATAAGCTCAACAACAGCAGCACTTGAATTTGTTTTTTTCTTACTATTGAGCAAATTTACACATGAAACTATAATAGTTACACACAAAAAAACTAATCCTGTTTCTGCAAATATAGGAAAGACCACAATGGCAGTTCTGTGGTTCACGCTTTATGCCGTCTTCATGGTGACCGGAGTGACATCTAAGCCGGTAAGGAACTTCACTACTTTTCTTTTCATTGTATCACTGTTCAGTTATTTAGATGAATTACTCTGTTTTTAAAACAGCTTTGCCTAAATGAGGGTGAGAATTCATCCATATCGTTAGAGTCCGCTGAATCCAGTGAGTCCAGCTCATTGGAGGAGACTGCCGCTGACCTCGGGCCTTTGCAGCCAGCAGTTACAGACACGCCCAATACTGTGGAGCCTAACTCTGTGAGCACTTCACCCCTTCCCTCAGCAGATGCAGGACAGTCTTCAGTAACACTCAATACCTCCGCTCTGCCACACCAAGAGGACCCACAAACCTCCACGGACATTGATGGTTCACAGTTCATGCCAGATGATCCTTCTCTGCCTTCAATGGGTGTAGACATTTCTAAGGACATGCCCGATCCTGATGCTGCAAGGGACTTTCCTAATGCTGACACTGCGCCTGTTGTACCAGACAAAGATGGCTCACTGCGCCCAGGACCTCTTGAAGCTGACATAAATGCAAAACAACCTAATGTCACGAGCACACACCAAGGGAGTGCCACTACAGCTCCACCACCGAAATTATTCTCCACAGCTGCGCCTTTGACACTTCCCACGGGAACCATTGATGCTCTTTGTTGCACAGTTCAGTTCACAACTCCTGCACCACCTCCACTAAGAGGAGATAACAAATGAACCAGAAAATGCGAAGTCATTTCTGATACCAGCTTATGTAAACACTTTCACGTGGTATAGTAAAACAATAAAACTACACCTTCATTTTTTAACTTACATAGGTAATACATTTTATTAATGATGTTAATAAAAGTGCCAGAGGAAACACATTGAAAATACTTTCAATCTTATAAAGATGAGTAGTACTGAAAAGCTGTACCTATGACACTATGATTACATGCTTCTCCTTTAATGACTCATGCACGCATTTAATAGAAGGGCGGAATTACTTTGTCACAGCAGTCATAACTACTACAGTACTGAGTTCAACTGTAAATATTTGAGATGAATTGCAGATTAAACTTTGTCACATGGGTTGTACTGCCCCATGTGTGAACAGATTTAGAAAACAAAGGTTAAAAATATGTTAAATGTAAGTTTCAATCATGAAAAGATAACTTAAATCTATTCATGACCTTTTAAACAAACAAAAATCTTCTTGCTAATTCTGCAGATTTAACTTTTCATTAGGGGATCCTTTGATATCTAAAATATCTAAATTCATGCATTGTGACGAGAAGAGGCGCTTCCATGACAATCGTATAAGAAACTCAATTGTGAAATCAACTGAGAGTCTGACACTTACAAAGACTTACAATTAAAAAGATGCAAAATGCAAATATTTAGGCCACTGAGGATTTATGCAATGCCCTCATTCACCCCCCACCACCAAACACACACACAGTATGACTGCTCTGTGATTGTTTCCCTTTTCTGACAAATTTCCACAACTGACATCATCTCCTGTGAAGTCACATAGGCTCTTACACTACTTAAAAAAAGTCTGCTCACATATAACTGATATTGTTTCAATATGGCACTAGCACGCTCCTGGGCCCATCAGATAAGCGTCATATGGTTCTGTGTAGTTACAGCTCCCGAAAAGTTAACAACCACAAGATCATGTTGGGTTGGAAACATCAGAACTGTTGTGTTTGCCTACGGTCACTACATCATGCAGGTAGAATTGAATGTCAATGTAACCTGTCAATGTGGAAGTTCTTTGATTGACTGGCCACTAGTCCACCATTGCATCTCTCCAAGCACATGCTAGGATAGATTTCTGTCAAGAAGAGCAAAAAAAAAAAAAAACAAAACACAAAAAAACACATTTATCTTGTATATGTACAAAATTTGGAGCATCGGTTCAGTCTAATGTCTGAATACGCCAGTCAAATGTAAGAAGCGTTAGTCCCATCCACATTGTTTTGAACAGGTGGAACTAATGTGGCACGAGTGATTCATGTTGATCATGGTGATCCTGTTGCTCCGACTATACGTCTGTTTCAGCCTCATTCTCAGTATCCTGCGGCTCCGGCTGGATCAGTCCTCCCTCCTGTGCTGTGTTGTAGGAGCCACAACCAGTGCACTTCATTCCCAGTACATGGAACGGCACAGTGCAATGGGTTTGGCAGTCGTTACATATAATCTGTAGTGAGAAATAAAACAAAAAATGCTTTACTTACAGTATACAGACTGTCAACTGAACATTTAGACAAAACAATCACAAGGTTCACCTTTTGCTGTGAATGTAAAGCTAAAACTGTGTAGCTTTTTACTGGTTTATTGAGGTCTTACTTTGACTGAAGCACCCTGGTATTCAGGGGGCATTTGGGACTGAGCAATCTCTTTGTCCATCTGATCCCAGTGGTCCTCCATGTTCCAAGCAGAATGCATACACAGAGGGCAGCGATATGCTCTGAAACAGAGAGAAAAAGAGTGGAGGCCTCATTATGGACTCTCTGACTGGAAGTCAGATCATACATAGAGTAACTTAGTAATCATATTTATCTATCCAAGATCTTTTACAGCTAGATACTTTATCTGAAAGTAAATAAATGGGGCTATTCATAGTTTAATGTAATAGATTAATAAACAGTTTAATAACTATGTTCTGACCCTGTACTAAATCGAATGCAAAAACATGTAATGGTTTTTACAGTTTAAATTGATATTGAAAGAAACTATCTAGAAAAAGAAATACTGGCTTATTTTTTATTACTGTTTTGGATACATTTGGCGATGGTTATTTTTGTTATTTTGTAATAATTGTAGCAATTCATGAAATTGATTTTTAAATGTATTGATGACATTGCTCCACAGGTGGTCAGTTGGTTATATAATTCAGCCTTTGATAAACATGTTAATGAATATGAAAAAGAGAACAGCATAGCCATTTTCAGTCAGATCCTACGACCTGGTGAAACATTTTCCTAACTCAATACTTTTATCACACACAAACACACATGCAACAGTGAAAAGCTTATTAGAAAGCTGTGTTAATCTGTAGAGAGCACAAAGACAGGTATTCAGAGGGGAAACCTGACAAAGTTACAGACACCAGGCTACATATTTATTTCATTTAAAAGGGCTAAATGGAGAAAGCTGATTGCAGCCCTGCAATTTAAATACAACAAAACCAAGTTTCAGCAAATGTAAGGAGGTATAAAACAGCTGAGACATACCCTCCTTTCACCATGTTGTCAAAGCAGGTCCTGTGGAGAAAAAGAGAAGATGTGTTATCTCGATGTTATAGCAAATATCAAACTATCGAAGACAAACGACAACAGATTAGGATAAAGATGCAAACACAAACTATTCAATACTGCAATAGTTTTCAGAAGGATTTCATTGCAAATGCTGTGGATTCTAGCACTGATGTGTCTTTTTCTTTGTCCCATCATAGCATGATCTCAAGCTAAAGAAAGACAACTTCTATAAAGGATGACCTTTTTTATGCTCAATCATGTTACTTTAATAAACAAAATTAGATGCAAGGTGTTCCTATGTGTCCTTTTTTTTAAATTAGAAGTGTCCTGTCGGCATCTAAAGACTATATTTTTGAAGCAGTAAATAATGATCATATTATGGGTGAACACTGCTGCATACACCTTGCACAGGTCACTTAAAACACAATTTAAACTCTTTCACACTTTAAATTTCTGTTGAATTCTTTAGCTTGACACTTGTCTGTGTACTTCTTTCAATCAAACCTATGTTTTTTGTCAACAGTCCTGTAAAACAGACATTTACACAGTTCATTATATAACCTCAAACTAACAGTATTACTGATTTGTAAGAATACTGAATCATACTTGTGTAAAAGATGGCCACAAGGAAGAACATGGGCACCAATTCTAGATGTGTGAATATCCTGGAGGGACAATAGGAAAAAAAGAGATTATATCCAAGTTTTAAATGAAATGTTTACATTAAAATCCAACATCCCTCTCCCCCACTGTGTTGTTACCTCCATACACACTGGGCAGTTCTGCCTTGATACATTTTCAACACACTGAAATGAAAAACAAAGATTGTAAATGACAACAGCAGAAGAATAAATCTGCAACTTTAACAAACCCTTATGTGGGGATGAGTTTGGAACAGATGTGCAGTAATTATCATTACTTTGTGGTTTCCTCGCAGATCCTGGGCTAAACACAGATTGCATTTCTCACAATGAAAGTACTTCTCCCTCGGCCCAATCCTGGAGAGATTTTTTGAAAAAAAAACATATAGTGCACTTAGTAATCTCATCCATTGTCCTGGTTAATTTGTAAACAAGGACATATTATATCACAATGGAAAAAACTATATCACTTGCTTGTGATGGAATCTGTCACCTAATCTGGAATTACCATATAAAAAAAGTGCAACATCAATAAGGCCTTCATCAAGAGACACCCCTGAGAGTTAATATATTTGCTGTTGTCTTTTACTATAAATGATTAAAGATTAATCTTATTAAATGATTCATGAGTGTTTATGATATGTAACTTGAAAAGAAGTGGATGTGTAAAGATATATTGCTTACCTGCATATCCCACAGGGCTGACAGTGGTACTGCTTCTTATCCTTGTCAAACAGGTGGCAAATATCGCAGTAGTACTCCCCAAACTGCACGTGACACTGCTTACAGGTCTGCTGTGCCTACGTGAGAAATATCCAACTTTATTAATTAAAAAGAGAATCGAAGCATTGTGGCGCACAACATAAAGACCCCAGAGCAAAAAGGATTTTTATTATGATTAAATGGTGTTTCTACTGCCTTCTTTTGACATTTACCTGCTGCAGGGTTTGACACTCACAGCATTGTACCTCTCTGACTTTGAAGCGATCCATTTCGTGGTTTTCCTTTGCATCATGGCACAGTCGACACACATACAGTTTATCACAGCAAGGTGCCTGCAGGCGGTAGAAACAGGGGCAAAGTCCATCATACATATACCACGGGTGATGCCAACACATTTAGGTAGTTTCAACCAATCATTATGGTTAATAGTATTAATAGTGAAGGACGTAAAATAACATTTCCAGCTGCGTTTAATCGCATTGGTAAAATAATAAACAGCTAACTGCCAAAAGTGTATAACTGACATGGTGAGTGGGAAACACACGAAGCCAATATACCAATAGCGAAAGCCAATTGTGCTAAGAGTGATAAATATAACACAATAGCCAAAGTTATACTGTCATTACAATGTTATGTCAATCTCCAATCCAAAAAAACAATAAAACAATAAAATGGTTCCGCAAACGGGTGGCTAGCTTAGAGCAGTTGCTAACAGTTTGCCGCCGTAGCAAAATATGGTTAGGTATATTTTACAAACAAATGTTTTTTTCATACTTGTAAGGTCAAATGCGTGAAAAATGTTCATTAAAGATCACTCACTTTCAATAAACAGTTGCGCACATAATGCTCACAGCCTATGGGTTCAGCCATGTTTCCGCCAGCCCGTTGGCTCGAAGAGGGCTTCTTCTTCGCCCTCTTCTCCGATTAATACTACTTCTTTGAGGGTTTTTCGGCAGCGGACATCCATTGACGAGCATGAATGCCACCTGGTGGACCCTTTTAGCCTTTGTGAGAACAAAAAAGGTATTTTTCTATTTTGTTCTCTTTCGCTAAATACTCAAAAAGGACAGACTGAGCAACTTACAAGAAAAACGTACCAGATAAGATGCGAACATAGGAGCAATCAGTGAGCAACTTGGTCTTCTTTGAGGGATGGGCTTACCGTTTTTATGTCGATAGATGCCATTAGGATATGATACTTTTTCATCAATACTGAAACAGATACTTTTTTGCACCTTGAAGGATACAGTTTAATATTGTTATCAATATTGTTATTGTTATAAATAACAAAATAATTAAATCACATATTTACTCTTATACCATGTTAAGGAAATTTGTGTAAATATGAGGTGCATTTGTTGAAATAATTTTGGCTGTGAATGTTCCCTAGCTAAGAAATTAGAGAGGGAAGAATGAGTTTAAGTGTTTTTTTAGATTTCCATCCATAACCTCTGTCGCTTTTGTGATTTTGTGAAGTGTTTTTGTTTCGAAGGAGGTGTTAACTACAATATTTGTAGCATAGATTTCCATTATAACAACATGTTTGACCCCCCATTTGGCATTAACATGAAAGAAAATTTAACCTGCAGTTGTCATTTCTCTTTAGGAAACCTATGAAAGTTTTTGTAAAAATAAAGTCAGATAGAAAACTGCCTTCACCCACAGTTAAACCCATTCCAATACACATCACCAGCAGACATTCCCAGCACCCCAATCCACACACTAGCTTCACTATCAGACATCTCCCTCCCATCCATCTGGTTTCTAGCAATAGTCCATACACCTCACAAAATAATGTCCCTACGACTTTTAACATGGCACTTTTAAATGTTGGATCTCTTTTAAATAAGACTTTTATCATTAATGGTTTCATTTTAGACAACAAGATAGACTGTCTCTTTTTAACTGAAACGTGGCTTGACAACAACGCTCCGGCTATTCTCACTGAGGCATCTCCCCCAAATTTTAATTTTTTATTTTCTATCAGGGGTAGTAAGAGAGGC